>JAFVLL020030121.1:0-14599 GCA_021397915.2 Tor tambroides | reverse complement strand
ACACAAAACAGCCCAGATCAGTCATAGAAATGAAACCATACTAACTGAAGGTCAGCCTTTTCAAACTTCTGAACAAATATTGAATGTTTCTCCCATTTGTATTGGACAATTCCTTCCTGAGACAATTTTATGTGGACAGGAAAGCACTTCACATATCATTCTCCATTCCTGACAGAGTTGTTTCTTATGCCAGAATTAGAATTGATGCTAAAATTGAAAGTAGCAAAAATTAATTACTGCAAGTATTATACTAAATTGCTAAATTGTGTGCAGTTTTTAATTTTTCCATTTTTACCAGATCAATTTATTTGAGAGATTTTTACATTAAAAGTAATTTTAGAGATACATTTGATAAGGTAAACTTTACCAAATTTTATATGCTTAAAATTTGTATATGCTTAACATATTAACATATTAGTTATTCAGAAATTATAATGAACTGTAAATGGATTTGCATAATAGATTAAGCATATTTCAAAGATAGCTGCCTGTGCAATGATTTGAATTAGGAGAGGATCATGTGAAGTGGCTGGAAAAGATTTCAACACATTCCAAGTGTTCAGTGGACGTAGAAGTGATGTGACCAAAGATTAAAGAAAGGAATGTGAACTGAACAGCTTTACAGTCTAAAAATTGTTTGTGCTTACAAATTGCATTGTGATTAAAATATGAATTTAAGTATGAATCTTTACACTTGAAAAAGAAGCTACACAATGTAAAAAAAAAAAAACCTTTGTATCGTGGTCTTTATTATAATTTCTTTTGTCCCAACTGAATATGGCGGATATGAAAAATGTATATAAAAACAAACCAATGGAAATAGTGTATTTAAAAAAATCAAGCAATGCATTTATGATCCTAAAATCTGCAACAATAGAACAATTTAAAGCCAAAACAAGGTGTCATTCATAAAGAGCCCAACAAGAGTCCTATTTGCTGGTGTAAACAAACCAGAGCCATGTACTATGCAAATAAATGTATACAAAATCTGATCAGTTCATAAATATACAATATATATTGTTTATTCAAGTTGCTACATATAGGTATTTTTCATTATTTATAATTAATTACAGTACAGACATTTATGTCACCAAAATACACTAAAAGAGACTAGCAATGCACAGCTGTTTGGTCATGACTTTAAGATTCCAGCTGGAGGCACCTCACAAACCCGCAAGATGAGGTCTAATTAACCAAACATTAAATAAACCATCATCATTTGAAACTTAAACCATCATATGTCCTATGTTCTGCAGTTTTAGCAATAATTCATAGGCTTAACATGGGCAAAAATTACCCTATAGTCTTGTATTTAATACAGTGCACAGCAAATTTTACTGATTTCGAGGATAATCATCACAACCCGGTAACTGGTAAAAATAAGATATGGTTTTGCCAGAATTCATTATGTTGTATTTCAGGAAGAACCTAGTTCAAAGAAAAACTCAATCATCAAGTCAGGAACTGTAACAAAAGTTACTAAACTACTAGGTAAACAGAATAACCTCCTGACTGGTTAAGACAATTATAAGGTATTTCGCTCCCAAAGAGTGGCAACATAAGACCAGCTTATGCCACTGCTCAACATGTCAACTACAGCAGATGCTCACTTAAGATTTGTCAAATATTCAAGAATATCTATTAAAGGGGTTACCAAGTCAGATGCCACTAAACATGAAAATATAAAATATTTGCAAACAACTTTTGCACCAAAACTATTCACACAGAATCTGATGCCAATTTTCTCAAAACTGTTCAACTCTTAAACTATTTGGCATCCCAAAATTAAACTAAAAACAGCTAAATAATAAAAAAACATGAATAATCGTTCATTTCTGACTCTGTATGAAGGATTTCATTGGGATGCATTTTTTCATTTTAAAATCTTCTCATGCACCTTTTTTGATTTAGTGTGAACAGGCCTCGAGACTAGCATTTCAGAATTCAAGATCTCAGTATTTTAGGTCAGCAGTCCTTTTCAAGTCCTTTGAAACTGTGGATTTGATGACCGTGGGCTAAATTGTATAAATCGCTGTATTAGAGCTTCAAAGTTCATTTCGGAGTTCAGGCATAAGCTTGTTTGCATGTCTAAGACTTCAGAGAACATAAGCCCTCCAAGTGAAAGCTCATCCTCACTTCAAGGTCCTCTATATGAAATGCTTTTTAGCATACTCGTCATAGCTACATATAGATATTTAGATATATAGATATAAACAAACAGCTATGCAACACATTCACTGCTGTTATAGTACATTAAAACACATGAGTTCATTAAACTCTGAGTAGACTTGTATATAATTAAATGACTGTTAACCTGAAACATATTAGTTACAAAATAGTAATTTAGAATACATACATTTTATAATTTATTTTATTCTCTGAAAAAAAAAAAAATAATAATAAAAAAAAAATTTATATATATCTCAGGATGAAGTGGAGATGATATGATTACCTTTATATTTTATTTTGAAAATGTAAATACATTACAATAACATCCCAATAATACACACACACGGATTATGGAGGAGGAAAAAAGCTCTTTGTAAACACTAGTTTACAATCAAGCACTGCATTAGATCTATGACAGCCAACACACTGATCACTCGATTTCAGTTCTGTGTTATTACAGGTGCCTCCTTATTTGCTGAACAATGTAGGGATGCAACAATATGCAGTATGATAATTGTACTTTTAAGTAATGCTGAAATTTGAAAGTATAGTAAAATTATATATTTCTCCAATCAAATACTATTTTGTCCTGCTGTCATTGTTTGTGTGGCAGCGGATGCATTGTGTACAAAGGATGCATTGTTTCAGATTTTTATTTTTTTTTTTAATTTTGAGCAATTGGACAAATGCATCCCTAAAACAAGGTGTCCTTTTTTTTTAATCAAATATTGCAACATGTTGCATTGGAGGCCTTGGGGGGTATAGGCTGCTGGTCAGACCAGTGTTCCAGGTGAAGGGGGCTCAGAGCTGGACTCTTTCTGAGTGCTCCCCTCTAAGGGGAAAGGCTCTGGGTAGAGAGAGAGCTCCACGGACCTGCCATGGTGAAAAGAGAAGATGAAAATGTCACCACCAGAAATCATCTAACTAATTAGAAATAACTAGGCTAATTAAAAAACTATTCACTCCAAACTATTGCGTTAAATATATATATAAGGTTTTGGGTCAATAAGATTTTTTTAGGATGCCTTAAAGGATGCATTAAATTAATCAAAAAGTGACAGTAATGAAAACATTTACATTCACAATATTGCTGCTTTTACTGTATTTTTGATCAAATAAATGCTACCTTTGTGAGCATAAGATGACAGTAACACAAAAACATACATCCAAACGTCTTGAGAACTGTAAAGCAGTCATGCAAGAAATAACACTGTAATTTGTAAGTTTATTATTATTAATAATATTGATATTATTATTATTTTCATTAGCAGTATTATTACTACAAAGTATTTGTGTAAGGGTTTCCACACCATTTGTTCAATACAAATTTTCATGACTAGCTATAGAAATGTTTTTAGCATAGATATTTGCATTGCTTTTCCAGTCTCACAAACTCTCTGATATTTTCAAGTTTTCCATAATCATGGTAAAGTGAAATAAAAATGTGGAAAGCTCACCTGGCATGCAAGGGATGCCCATGAAATGAAGCTGACTGAGGTATTTGACGGTGCACAGAGTACAGTGGGTCGGCTGTAACAGACTGAGGCTGGTAGACGAGATGGTGAGTATGTGAGTGGCGCATGGAGAGTCCGTCGTGACCTTTGGCTGTAGTGGAATAACCTAAGGCATTCCTCAGATACCAGTCCCGGAGTCCCTCCAGAGCTAGTGCCTTGTGCAGACTGCGGGTGGAGTCCTCAGGAGTGGGCAGAGAGAACTGAGGCGCTCTGCGGCCGAACGCTGCAGCAGTGGACAGCTCTGTGTGGTGAGGGAGCAGGTTGGGAATAGAAGAAGTGGTGGATCCAGCGGAGGGATGTGATGAATCGTACGCCGAGAACACCACAGTGTCCTGTGAGTGCTGCTGTAAAGGGATGAAGGGTCCACAGGATTTCGTTCGTGTCACTTTGACCCGACGAGGTTCGGCCTCTTGACCCCGCAGCAGCATGGGACTATAGGAAGGTGGGGCGGCAGCCAGATGTATCTGCGAATGGGAGAAACCGTTGTAGTGCGGAGGGGTGCCCGATGGAGAAGAGGAGAAGTCCGGCCAGATGCGTCCTGCCGACTGGTTTTGTTGAGCCTGGGCGGGCCTCTTTTGCTGTTTGCCCCAAATGTAGTCCATTAGAATCTCATTGTAACCTGTGCCACTGCTTTGGCCGCCGAGAGAGGAGCGCATTCGACCCTGGTCTTTAAATCCCATCATCTGTCTCTCTGGGCTGCCTTGATAGAACTGACGGAGCTTCCCATCCGTGAGGGACTCCGAGCTCTTGTATGGTCCAGCTCGGGGTGGCATGCCGTTGCGAGGGGGACCGGGCTCAGGGAGACTCGAGCGGTCAAGTAACGCCTCTGAGCTGTTGCTACGACGGGCACGGGAGCTGTAGGGGCAGCTGCGGCGCTCAGAAGAGGAGCCCTCCAAAGATGCCAATGGGACAAACTGAGGAACATCTGGACTGCCACACCACTGCTTCAGTGCAATACCACCAGACATCTCCGGCCTATGAGGAGAATATAAGACAGTAACAAGTTATAGTAGTATAGTAATTACAAGATTTTTTTTTAAATACATTTGGATCTAAAGTGGATTTACAGTGGTAATGTAATAGAGCTGATATTTGAGGGAACCATAAGTGCACTTCTGACATTAGGTCTGTTCCAAAAGGTAGACAACATAATTATGCTGTCTGCGAAGATATTTTATTTTGGCCAAATTACACTGAATTATCCTTTGTGGTAAAGCCAATGTAGGAAGGACAAAGGTGGTGTAAAAAATTCAAAAATATGCTTGGTAACACTTTACATTTATGCATAATGCATTATAAAAGTAGTTTTAATGCATTAATTATGCCTTGTAATGCAAGTTATAATCCACTATGCATTTTAAATTTGGTTATAATTCTAACAACAAGATATAATGTATTACAACACAAATTAGGATTAATTATAATGCATTATACCCTTTAATAATCCTTTATAATGTATTATACATAAAGACGTAGTAAGAAGTAGTAAAGAAGTAAAGTGTTACCATATACTTATTTCATTCTGTACTGAAAATTATTGATAAAACCGTTTAATTTTAATTTTGTTATTCCCAATATTAGTGTATATTATGTTCAAAAGTTTTGGGTCAGTAATTTAAAAAATGCTTTTATTCAGAAACGATGCTTTAAATTGATCAAAAGTGACAGTAAAGACATTTATAATAAGATTTCTATTTCAAACTGATGCTGTTCTTTTGAATTCTTTTAAATGCAATTCTTTAAAGAATTCCATAAAAGTGTATCATGGTTTCCACAAATATATTAAGCACCACAACTGTTTCTTAAGCAGCAAATCAGCATATTAGAATGATTTTTGAAAGATCATGTGATGCTGAAGACTGGAGTAATGACTTGCCATTGCCATCACAGGAATAATATGTATTAATATTTTTTGCTGTAACCTGTAACCTTAAATGTAATCTTGTTGAGCATAATATTTTAGCATAATGTTTCATAACAAGCTAATATCAAACTACACTAGAATAATTTGTGCAGATTGTTCTATTTTTGTGTAGCTGCCCATGTAAATGTAAGTTCGGATATCTATGTAGATGTTGGAACCTTACTAGCCATAGTGTACATATAGCAGAAGAAATAGTCATGAAAGTCATTACCTCACATGAACGCTGATTGGTGCAGTGCGGGACAACAGCGGTGTGGCTGGAACACTTCTGCCCTCCACATTGGATGCACTTCTTGGAAGTGAGTGACTCGGGCTGAATGAACATTCACACATTCATAAGTTATAATTGTAGTGTAAACCTCACCCATTTCGGCTGGCGGACACATCCCATCCTCCCCCTCCGCTCACCTCACAGAGCTTGAGGCTGAGTTGCGGCGAGTCCTCATCTCGTAGTAGATCTCCACAGGCGACAGCTTCCTACAGAGCCTACTGTCAGGACTGCCTGGGGCCAGCCGGGGGTGAGACAAGGAGCGATGCTCAGGTGCCACACTGGGAGACGAATCCTCTGTAAAACACAGTCGACAGGGTTGTATATCAAAGTTACAGCCTGTCATAAACAGGCCAGTGTGGTAAAACAAATCAGAGTATTGAGATGTACATTCTTTGTTTGATAATGTTAAGAGGCCTCACCATTGTCATGTGATGTTGAGTCTGACATTGAACTGCTCTCTGACTTCACAGTTTCCTCTAAAAATTAAGGAGAAAAAAAATATATATAAAAAGTCAAATTAAAATAATTACACGAAGATCAGATTTTTCCATGGTCTATAATGTAATAAAATATTTGTATTTATTATTATCTAAATAGATATATTCATTTCTACATTTCATACACTTCTTGACCAAAGCTTTTTTTTTAAAGAAGTCTCTTATGCTCACCAAGGCTGCAATTATCTGAGCAACAATACAGTACAAACAGTAATATTTTTATTTATTTATTTTTTTAAATGTAATTTATTCTTTTGATAGCAAAGCCATTTCTCCAGTCTTCAATTTCACCTGATCCTTCAGAAATCATTCTAATATGCGGATCATCTTGGTGTTCAAGAATTATGTCTCATTATTTTTCAAGTTAAAAACAGTTGTGCTACTTAATATTTTTGGGAACACATGGTGTGACATAGCAAAAATATAGAAAAAAAAAAAAAAACTTAACATACAAATAACGAGAAAAATGTATCTTCATTCTTAGAGTTACAAATAACATGAGAGAGGTTTATCTTCAATGTTAGAGTTTTTTTTTTTATTTTTTACGTTTTTCCATCACACCATAGGACACATTGATACGTCAACTACCCAAATATCTTTACCGGCACTTGATTAATGTAATGCATTCTTGTCAAATTAAAGTATTATTTTCTTTTAAAAAAATCAATTTACTGACCCCAAACTTTTGAGCAGTGGCCACATTTTACAATAGCGTTCGGTATCAGTGATGTTAAACTTGGTCTAAAGTGTCTAAAGGCACATATTTTTGTAATCTAAATTCTTTCTTTGTGTAAGCTTTGTTTAAAACACATAATCAAGTCATATATAAATATCGAGGTCTGTCAACATGTGTCCATTGTCCTTTTCAAGCAGTGGCAACAGTCTTGGAAAATGGAGGGAAATTACTCATTTACCACGCACTTCCTATAGAGCCATTTTCAACGTATGCACTTTTTACCAAATTACCAATGTTTACCAGAAATTGTTTGGTGCTTTTGTGTCTGTACGTTACCTGTGTGGCATCCCCGATGAACAGTCCTCTTACTGTGCAATGTATTTTTATCAGAATCGATGCTCCGGCGCAGGGCACCACTGAAGAGAGCCTTCATCTGCCGTCGCTGACCTGGGTCATCCTACATGGAAGACACATATGGTTGTTATAGTATAAAACTGATAGGAGAATCCTTTTATTAACTTTCAGCAAACAGACTCACCTCTCCTTTTGAGGTAACATGAGGGGCCAGGCCAGCTCGGCGCTGAACAAAGGGAGGTCTTTCCCCTTCTTCTAAAGGAA
Source organism: Tor tambroides (assembly GCA_021397915.2). NCBI lineage: Eukaryota > Metazoa > Chordata > Actinopteri > Cypriniformes > Cyprinidae > Tor > Tor tambroides. The sequence continues at coordinate 6,930 of JAFVLL020030121.1, read as the reverse complement.
AATCCTGTGGAAGCTTCCCTGTGAGCTCCTGTACAGACATTTAAAGCTTTTACTGGAAATGACGCAATGTTTGCTGCCATTCGTTAGAACAGATGGTTCTAATAAGTACACCCATTTCATTTTTTTTTTTTTTTTGAAAAACACAACTTAATAGCAAACAGTTCCTCACATCAATGCAAACCCTAAAACCAACACTCACACATCAAATAAGAGAATTCATTTTCAAAACAGAGAGAGAAAAAAATAAAAATAAATCATGTAGCCCAAGAAACTTTGTGAAACAGCTGGGTGCACATTTTCTTTGCTGCTGAAGTCAGCATTTTGCATTTGTTTTTTTAAGAGAACAATATTTTATAGCGACTGCCTAGAAGTAAAATACTGTCTCAAAGTTTAATAAATCATCTCACCGCCTCCAGAAGACACACTTGTCGCAGCTCTCCGAGACGACTGTTCAAAAGGCTCTGCAGACTCTGCTTTCTCTCCTGCAGCTCTGAGATTCGCTCTGCTTGCAGCTTGCTGTCCTGGCAGCCCTGGACATCTGTGCATGAGCATGATGTGCATTAGACAGAAAGCCAAAGTTAAAATTATATTTACACTGCCATTGTTCACATGTCTGTTATTTTTGATCAAATAAATGCAGATTTGGTGAGCATAAGAGACAAAAACAAAAATCTTACATATTAAAACACACTATAAAAAAACTAACTGTTTGAAATGGTACAACTGAGCATGCAAAATTAAATATCCAATATCAACCAACACAAAAATCTATAGCATATACTGTGCTTCCATACTCCATTATCAGTAAGGAAATATGGATGCTCACCTGGAGCCCCTAAGCCCATGGCAGTGATCAGGTGGCCTTTGACCTCCATAGAATGGATTTGAGGAAGTCTTGTGAAGTCTTTAGCTCCCAATTAACCCTCAGCTTCTGCAGACAAAGAATGTAGAGCTAATGAATATGGTATAATTTGAGCAACAAATGAACACTGACTTGAGAACCTCCAATCACCTTGTAGTTTGAGCACGTGAGGCATGTCATTCAGGGCCGGGGTACACAATGCTACAGTATCCCAGTGGCCTGCAGGGGGAGCCACTGTCCGGCTTCTCAATTTACTGCTGAGCCTTTAGTAGTGAGGAAAAATCATATATGCTTGTTATACACACATTAAAAACGTCTATATGTTCCTGCTGGCTGTAACACAGTCCTCTACATTATGGCTTATATAAAAGTTCAAAGACTTGTTCTGCCACAAAACTCAATTTGAAGACATCAGAATACACTGACTTAAAAGAGGCAAACAAACAGCACGATCAAAATGAATAAAAAATGGTGATCATTTCCATACTTAAATTGCTGCTGTGCCTCTAAATCATTTATTAAACAGCTACCTCTCTTCTTACTTTCTGGAAGTTATGTAATGTGAGAGTGTGAAAGTTAAGAGCCCATATCAGGTCACTGTGGCAACCTAGGTTACCCAACAAGTGATTAAAATCTGGGTTTGCAGTTTACTGTGACTTTAAGATATTTGACCAAATAACTCATATTCATGTAAATGAACAACAATTAATAAAACTAAACATAAGTACAGCGTAATTTCACCTATATGGTGTTGGCTATGCTAAAATTTACATCTAACAATTACAATTCTAATCACATTTAAATTAAGATCATTAATGATTAAAATCTTGATTCTTGACTATATTTCAGATTCCAGTGCATTTACTGGCATAAATTTTAAACATTTAATAATTAATATTATTAATTTAACAATTATTTAAAAATATTAATAAAAAATAAAAACCCTGCACACTGACACCCATTTAAAATCACTTTGGATCCACTGTACTTCCACAAACAAGAAAAAAAATTAATTCAAATGGCAAATGCTGCAAAACTGTTCATGAATCATTCGGTAAAAAGGCTGCTGGCGAATCTTGGACATAAGCAGGATATGTTTTTGTTTGTGAGGAAGTGGCATGGGTCATGTGGTACGATGGGTGGCTGGGAATGCACCCAACAACAAAACAAGACATAAAACCACCATGTGCAGGGTAAACGGACAACAATGAACAGCAAGTATAAGTAGGAGTATAAATAAATGAGGCAAAATCTATGGACATCTGGTGGACACATGCTAAGAGATATCGCACACCTCAACTCTTGTAGAGATCTGACAGAGAACATGATGGGAGGAGAGAGGGGAGGACTCAGAGCGAACGATGTGAGAGATATAAACAAGGGATTTATAGGAATTTGATGACAAAGCACCCTATGTCCTGGGACAAAACATGTGCAAGAGATAAACTGTGAGAAAGGGAAAGCATGAGAGCCAGAGATCCATATACAGACCACAGCACTGTAAGCAGTGCATGATACTAGATAACAGTGTCTCATAAAGAAAAAAAGTCAGTAAATAAATAAATAAATATATAAACTCAAATGCAATTATCAAGCTTAGTGAAACGTAGGCCTATCTCTGAAAAATAAAAGTTTAATAATAACAATTCCATGAAATATAGGTCTGAAAAATTAAAGGTGAATAATAATAATCCCACAATTGGCCCAGCGTCTGTTCCATGCACTGATAAATCACACTTATGCTGTTGTTTATGCATTTATAAAACTGTCTGGGCCTGTGCAATAAAAATAAAGTTTGATGTTTAATTCCAAGGACATTTTTGTTACTTTTGTACAGTGTAGGGTTGCCAGTTCTTGTCACATGTACAGTAAAACCAGGTTCCTGAAGCAGAAAGAAATAGCTACTGTCTCAAAGGGTTAAATTTGCCAAAAAATGTAAAACTTTCACAAAAGGAGTTAAGCAGACAGTCTAAGGCACCATTCGCTTTCAGACACCATTTACTTCACACTCAGGGGAAAAAATGCAATTAAAGTGAATGGTGAAAGTAGCTGTAAACTTCTGCCCAACATTTTATTTAGTGTTTAGTGGAAGAAATAGAATACACAGAAATAGTTAGAGAAGTTTTGAACAATATATGTATTTCTATTGAAATCTGTACAAAGCATGTATTTCTATTTCATGTCTATAAAGTCTATATAATATATATAACAATTTCAAGTCTACATTTCACCTTATTTGTATATGACAGATGACTATGTCTGTTTACATCTATCATGCAACAACATACAGTGTGTGAATTGACATGTTAATGACAGCTGTGGCAGGTGAGACTGTATACACAGCTGTAACTCCAATCATTTCAGAAACATCCATGCCTGTAAAACGACTTTCTGAACGAATAACAACTTACAAAATCAACTTTTATTTATTTCTGAAAAAGCGATGTGAATATAAATGTTATATGGTTATGACTTTACAGATTTTATCACCATCAACTAACTAAACAGCAAACAGGAGTCAAAGGAGTGAAAAACCTTCTTATTAACTCTGTAACATTTTAAAAGCATTTTTTATAACATATGACACGCTTGAGAGGCTGGGAAAAAGTTTTGCTTCAAGGACTTACCTTGACCAAAGTAAGTCACTGAGAAAATATCCACAAAAGGACAGAAAAAGCAGGCTTATTTTATTACATGTCCGATTTCGCTAACATGTCACTCTTGAAGTTGTCTCTTATGCACGAACTGAAAGGTTTTCGCGTTTCTTCTCTTGCAGACGCTGCAACTCAAGCAAGTAATTTCTACGAGCCCTAAAGGCAACAAGGACGAAACCATCTACACGCGGTGGCGGGGGTTACCCACTGATAAAATGGGTGGAAAATATTAAACGTTCACAATTTAAAATAAGTAATAAGATATTGTTATCTTTCCAGACAATTCGAATGTATATAAGCCGCTGTTTCCATCTCCATACTGGCGATATAAGTACAGAGGGGTGAGAACCAGGAGGGCGTAAGTGACATTTCACCAACTTTACAGGAGAGCCAAAACAAAAATTTTACCATAGTTTGATCTGACTTTGTGTACTGATTTCAGCTGTTTATAATACAAATTTGTACACTCATGGATGACAGTACTTTTGCCAGTAGAAAAAGCTCATTAAGAGCTTTCATTTGATGTATATATCTCCATTTCACCAAAAATGTCACTTACGCCCTCCTGGTTCTCACCCCTCGAGATTATCCATGCAAGTCCTTTCAATGGTTTCGTCTGGAAAGCGGACAGGTGAGGCTGTGGCGTCCGTAACAACAATATGGTTTCTAACTTAAACGTCGCAGACAGGAATGATTTACTCTCATTGCAGTACTTGAAAATTTATGGCAAACAATTCTTTTTATCTTTTAAAGTAGAAGAGGTTTATCTAACACGTGTTAAGTTAGTAGGAAGTCTTATTAGCGATTGTCTATTTAAAGGGACAGCACACCCAAAAAGATAATTCTGTCACCATTTACTCACCTCTTGTGGCTCTAAATCTATATGACTTTCTTCTGCAGAACACAAAAGATTTTCTGAAGAACTGCATGGAAAAAGATCATGATACTGAATCTTGACTGAAGATGCCAAGTCTCAAAAAGGACAAAATTACCATAAAAATGCATTAAAAATAGACCATTAAATGTATTGATATGGTTTATAAGAATTCTAAAATAGTTATGCAGATATTTTTATGTATACGGTTTAGTAATTGTCCTTTTTAGAGCTTGACATTTTTAGTCACCATTAATTCTCAAAAAGACCAGTGCAGTCTTCATGATTTCTCATTTTGTCTTCCTGGACTAAAAGTATGCCATAGGTTTTGAATGACGTCAAACAAACGTTAAGTGTCAGCAGTGTTTACTTAGCAATTTACTGACCTCTGCATGCAGCATTCCTTTAAACTTTCTTCTGTGCTCAGGAAGAACAACTGTGACAATACTGCAGGTAATTATTTTGCTTTACAACAATCAAGCATTATTTGATTCTGTGTGTATTTGAAGTCAGTATGTTATTAGGTGAAAATGTTATTAAAGAGTCGACCAAAGAAAATCTAAAACATAAAATGAGTTTATGGGCTTTCAAGCACTAAAAATGACATATTGAACACCTCTATCTGCTAACTGCGTTTGTTATTTTATTGCTAAAGAAATGGTTAAAATGGTTGGTGGCTACAATTGTACAATCTCATTTGTACGTTTTTGTACAATCTGCATATACCCCACTGACAGATAGGTTTAAGTGTTGACCTTCATTGTAGATTTCTGTACAAAGCATTATACATATGCAAAATCGCCACTTCATAAAATACTTGTAGATACGTTTTGTCATAAGATTGAGTTGGAGTTTTTAAAGGATGCTACAACACTATCATACTCAATGACATTAGCAGGACGACACCAACTGACAAAGAACAGGCAGCCTAGAAATTTATGACACTTTTCCTGCACATGACAGCATGGTGAATTGGCATAGCAGAGGGATCTGATGCTATTTGCAACCATGAGACCTGATTGTAGAAATTGGAGGGGCTGAGATTAGCGCTTGGGGGAGAAGTGCTTTCTCAAAGCAGACAAAGGTAATTCCAAGGACTTGTCATGACCTGTCTCTCATTTGCACTGCCCTGTTTTAGCACACCAAAAGGGCTCTAGCACACAAAGAAATTGAGGATTACTGCTTGAAGATTACGCAGCTTCTCGCTTTCTGTCTTGCTCTTGCCATTGCATCACGTCTGAGTTCAAAATACAACAGAGATGCAAAGAAGAGCATTTCTGGGTCACCGACAAAATTACTTGAGCATCATCTAATGGGCCATGCTGCGAGTGTAATCATGCATTTTGTAAGTAAACAAAAAGACATAATTGAGGACACATTTAAATTGACATGGAGTGTTGATAGTCTCCAAAGCAATTTGACTGTAATTATCAACAACTGTAGGTCAGGAAATATAAAATAAGTGTATAAGTAACTGTATTGCACTTAATGAGCGGAAACACTGCAGTCTTGTTGTTCACTTATAATTGATCGATGTAACCCTATAGCAGTGATTTGTGAACAAAGTTGTCAAAAGTAAAGACCATTATAGTTAAAGGCCAGACCGATAAAAGCGGCCTGTGGGCTCAATATAATAATATATAGCTCTGTCTTCTGAGGCACGAAGCAAGTGTGACCAGCAGTGACCCTCCCTCCTTGTATCTGATTCTCAAGAACAACCAGCTGCTGTCCTGCTAACCTCTACTCTGTTTCGCTTTGATCTCTGCAGATCAGGTTACAGGGGTCAAACTACAACCACCATGTTCAAACAATTTCAGCAGCTACCAAATCGAGAACCTGCCCTCTTAAGCTCTTGATGCTTAGTTTTATCATGTGTTCGGCTCATTCAGTAAAATTCTCCATCCTAACAGTCATCTTCTAGAAATATTTAACAGGTATCTTGCTCTTCATATAATGGTAAGGTGACATTATGAACATGTCACTGTGCCCATTAATATGTCAATGTCACGTATCAATGTGTCATGTATCATGTCACATTTTTTATCCAAATTCATATTTATTTTCATTAGTAGTGGAAAAAAATGCAAAATTGGATAATAAATTATTTTATATAAAGAGATAAAAAAAAAAAGATGTTTCAACTGTTTTTGCCCAATAGAATTCCACAAGCTTCAAAACAATATTGGACCCCATTGACAACCTAGTTGTTTCATTGTAACAACAAATAAACATTAAAACATTTCTCAAAATATCTTCTTTTGTGTTCCACAAAAGACATAACATCATACAGGTTATAAACTATATAGTTTTTAGTTATTTTAGTATTATTTACATACTATTTTACAACCCAAATTCCAGAAATGTTGGGACGTTTTGTAAATTTTAATAAAATAAAAACTAAAAGAATTTCAAATCACATGAGCCAATATTTTATTCACAATAGAGTATAGATAACATAACAAATGTTTAAACTGAGAAATTTTACAATTTTATGCACAAAATGAGCTCATTTCAAATTTGATGCCTGCTACAGGTCTCAA
>JAFVLL020030120.1:0-53489 GCA_021397915.2 Tor tambroides | reverse complement strand
TAAATCCAGACTCAAAACTCATCTGTTTAGCTGTGCATTTGTTGAATGAGCACTGTGCTACGTCTGAACTGATTGCACTGTATTTTATGTATAATCATTTAAGATTTTTAACTGTTTTAAATTCATTTTAAATCAATTTTTATCCTTGTTTTTATTGTTGTGATTATTTTTTTAATGACTATTTTACTTCCTTTTATGTAAAGCACTTTGAATTACCACTGTGTATGAAATGTGCTATATAAATAAACTTGCCTTGCCTAAGTGGTTGCTAAGGTTTTCCAGCAGAATGTTTGAACATTACCAGGGTGCTCTGTTACTAGGGTGTTGCTAGGTGGTTGTTAATGTTTTCTGGTTGTCAGGGCAATGTCAGGCTGTTGCAAAGATGTATGGGGAGTTGCGTAGGGCATTGCTAGATAGTTGCTTGGTTAATTTGGATGGATGCTAGGGCTTTCTAGATGATTGCTAGGGTTTTCTAGACATCTGCTAGGGTGTTCTGGATAATTGTTGCCAGGTGGTTACTACCAAAGCCATAACATGTTGTCAGGTGGTTGCTAAGGTTTTTGTTTGGTTGCTCGGGTGTAATAAGCAGTTCCTAGGGTTTTCTGAATAGTTGCTAGGTGGTTGCTAAGTTTTTTTTGTTGTTTGGTTGGTTTCTAGGATATTAAAAAGTTCATAGGGTGTTCTGGATCATTGCTAGGTAGTTTCCTGTAATTCTTCAGTTAAATCTTTTTTTAGCATGCCATCTTTAGATGACGCAGTGTTTTGTGACCAAAAGTTTGTCGACTGTAAAGTTACGTTTTTGAACATTGTTGATTTTTTTTCTGAAGGTTAAAGAGAAACATTTACACCTAACATAATATATTAATCAGAGCATTTTAGCATACATTGTAACTTAATCCATTGTCAAACGAATGGTTAGCTTGAGTGTTTAAGATAAGGTGTAGTTGTTGTTGTTTTACTGTTTGCCTCCTACTGTCTGTACGTCTGCTTTGTAATGCATCTCTTTGATGTCTTACAAGGTAGCGGAAAGAAGCAGCAGGGCGACGTGTTTACACGTCTCATAAATATTTCCTTTTGGCTTCTGGATCTGAAGCTGCTGTTTGGATCCCAGACCACCACACCCACCCGCCTGACTGCGCGCGTTATTACAGCTGCATCTGTTCAACAGTTTAAACACCATAGATATCCCCATGCAACCATCTGTACTGCTAGTGAGCGAAGAGGCACAACAATATTAAGTGCAAAGTATACTTTAATTTTTATGCATATCCAAGGGTTTGCGTACAGTATGCGTGATGCAGATTTCGCCACCAGAATAGTATGTGCGAACTATATGTGCACCACCTGATTTTTTACTATGTACGCGCAGGTTGCACATGTGCATTGAAATTGTTTTGCACTAATCAGTTGTTCCACAAGGTGGCAGCACTGGCCCGACCCATTGTTTCACAGTAGAAAACGAAATTAAAGACATGGAACAACGACAATAAAAATAACAGACGACCGCATTGACAAATACTTCTGTGAGGGGTAATGAGATAACTGTAAGAAGTGCGAAAACATTTTCATATCTATTTTATTTTATAACTTCTGGAGAAAAATAACACACACACTGGACAAAGATGAAGCTTTCTAGAGCATATTTGTGTCAACCACTTGCATTTGCAAACGCTATCAAATGGAGTATACCTTGAAAGGCTACGCGTTCAACTGTACACATACGCTAGCGTACGCGTAGAAAAACGAAGTATACTTTGGGCTTTAGGGTGTTCCAGTACACAGTGCTTTTTGGTCTAGGTGTTGGGTAAGGTGTTGTTAGGGTGATCTGGGGGTTGCTAGGGATTTTCTGGTTGCTAAGGAGATCTATGTGGTTACTAGATTTTTTTGGTTTGTTGCCAGTGTGTTAAGAAGCCATTGCTAGAGTGTTCTGAATAATTCCCAGCATGTTTCTAGGTGGTTGCTAAGGTGGTTGCTAGGGTCAATAAGCAGTTTCTGAAGTGTTCTGTATAATCACCAGCATGTTTCTAACTGGTTGCTTAGTTTGTTGCTAGGGTGTTAATAAGCAGTTGCTTGATGATCTGGATAATCACCAGCATGTTTCTAGGTGGTCGCTAAGGTTGTTTCTAGGGTGTTAATAAGCAGTTGCTAGGGTGATCTGGATAATCTCCAGCATGTTTCTAAGTGGTTACTAAGGTGTTTAGTTGGTTGCTTGGTCTTAATGAGCAGTTTCTAGATTATTCTGAATAATTCCCAGCATGTTGATAGGTGTTTGCTAGGGTTTTTTTGGTTGGTTTAATGGTTAACAAGTTACCAGGTGGTTGCCAGGGTTTTTGGTTGTTTGCTAGGTGGTTGTTAAGGTTTTTGGTTGGTTGCTAGGGTGTTAATAAGCAGTTTCTAGGGTGTTCAGATTAATTGTTAACAAGTTGTGAGGTGGTTGCTAGGTTTTTTGATTGTTTGCTAGGTGATTGTTAGGGTTTTGGGTTGGTTGCTAGGTGGTTGTTAGAGTTTTCGGATGGTTGCTAGGGTGTTTAAGCAGTTTCTAGGGTGCTTGGGTTAATTGTTAACAAGTTGCCAGGTGGTTGTTAGGTTTTTTGGTTGGTTGCTAGATAGTTGTTAGGGTTTTTGGTTGGTTGCTAGGTGGTTGTTAGGGTTTTGAATGATTGTGAGATTGTTGCTAAGGTTTTTTGGATGGTTGCTAGGGTGTTCTGCATAATTGCCAGCATGTTGCTAGGTGGTTTCCTGTTCTGCATCGTTGTGTAGAGTATTTTTTGTAAGATCTGAAATCACAGTGGATGTTTTGTAGTATCCATAACATGGGAATGAAGAGACAAAGAGCCTTTATTCATGGATTCCTCTGTCGTCACGTCACACAGTCTGTTTGAGATTCTGATCTCTTCATGTTCAGATCTGTGTGAAGAAGTCAAATGGTTTTACAGTCTGGAATTTCATGTTTGATGGGATGATGGGAAACGATTGATGTGTTCCTCCGTTTAAAGGCTCATATCATGGAAAACTGGTTTTGAATAAGAGTTTGATAAGCTAGATTTTCAAAGCTTCACTTTACAACTCATCCAGAGCATGAATGCTATGGAAATACTCTAATCTTATTTTCTTCTTGTTTTCAGTCCTTTCAGAAGTCTGCAGGCAAAGATGAAGCCATGCCGGACTCCTTGAGGAATCTCATATTTGCCAATTTCGAGCCGGTGTATAAATTCCACGAGACGTTCCTGAAGGACGTGGAGCAGCGCCTGGCTCAGTGGTGTGTATATCAGATAGATGTGTTTGTTATAGTGGAATGTGTACAAACTGCTCCAACCATAACAGACACACGCCTCGATCTGTCACTCAGTATTTTAATATGCCCTTTGATGCCTTTTCATTTGCTAGTCAACTATTATAGTTAGTTGTTAGCTGTAACGTGACATGAAATTAACCTCACATGACTGAAATACCTGTCGTTACATCACAGTGCACCCAGGCCATATTTCATTGCAGAATCAAAAGAAAAAAAAAAGTAAATTAAATTTTGCATGCAGAAAATGAAGCATGTTACATTGTGACATTATTTTCATGAGCGTTAAACACTGCATTTTGGTCCTGAAAATGCCCTCTATGTTCATAATATTGCGTGGTTTGATGCTGGTTTTCTGGTGTCCCCCTTCAGGCTGCATAACTAGTTTAACTAGTATAACTAGCAAGCCTTGTTTAGTTGACAGGCTTCACAAATGATGTTTTGCTAGACACAAGACAGACCAGTGTATTATTTCATTTGTAAATTAAATAAATATAAACATATTTATATTTATGTTTTTGCAAAATATTATAAATAGCCATATTACTGTTGTTCCATCATTTCTATAATATTTATTATTATATTTTTATGTAAAATGTATATCATTTTCATTTTATATATATATTATATATATATATATATTACATTACATTATAATATTTACATTGAATATTACATTATAATATTACTTATTATATATTATAATTTTAGATATTAATAAGTTTACATTATTTTTTGTGAGAATGATTATTTTAATTGAATAGTTGTTTTTTAATTTGATCAGTTTGATCAGTCAATCGAAAAATTCATATTGCATTAAATATTTATAAATATTTATTTTATATGTAATAGATCTATCTATCTATCTATCTATCTATCTATCTATCTATCTGATTTTGTATATCTATATTAGCCAAATGAAATGAATATTGTGCCATAAGTCACAGCTCATCTTTTTTAGAGTGTAAGTCTTTAGAGCTGCAGTATCAGACTCTACACATGTTCTCTGCTCCTCCAGTGTAATGTGTTCAGACAGTAACTGATGGAGCTCTGCCGGCTCGGCTGTAATGTTTAATGCTGCTCTGTGGGGAGCGGGCTGGACCTGTGTTAAAGGAAAGGATGATAAATGAAGGTTATTGTGTGCGATGGCTCTCGGCTCAACAGCGTGACAGATGATGACGCTGAGTTCATTGATGTTCAGGAGCTCAGAAAGTCTGTGTGGATCGATGTGCAACAGAGACATCTGCTGAGCAACACGAGAACTTCAGTTCACCCAAAACTCAAACTCATTTACTCAGTCTCATGTAGTTCAAACATGTATGACTTACTTTCTTCTGTCAAACAGAAATGGAGATGTTTAGCAGAATGTGCAAGATGCTCATTTAGTGGAAGTAAATGGGGACTAGGGCTGTCAGGCTACAAAAATGAGAATAATTCTCATAAAAATCTTATGAAAGTAGTTATGACTTGTTTAGTATATTCAAAGTCATCTGAAGTCTCATAAATATATGGGATTATGAAATGGGATATAAAATGGGACACAAAAATTGTCATCCAAATGTTTGAAAACATCAAATAATAATTATTATTTATGTATGTATGTAATACTATAATACTGACTTATACCAAGATGCTGTAGTTTTGTTATTCTTACAAGTATTGTAGTAAAGTATTTTGGCAGAAATATGGCTTATTAGCATTATTTTATTGGTAGCATTTTAGCATATTGCTGCACAAGCTTTCATTTATTTGTAAAGCATATTTTTAAAAATGCCCCCCGAATAATATTAAAATGCTCAAAATATTTTTAATATCACTATTAGCATTGAATTCATAACATCAGAGTATGTGAATGACGTGAAGTGAATTTGTCAGTTCCTTAGAAAGTGAGTCCAACAGCAATCATCAATTAAAAAAAATAAGGAAATTTGATGATATTACATTATTAAATATTACATTTAATCATTTAGCATGCACTTTTATCCAAAGTGACTTACAAATGAGGACAATAGAAGCAATTAAAACTAACAAAAGAGCAACAATAGTCTAACAGCACAAGGTTTTTTTAAAAAATATTAAATAAAAAGTAGACAGAAAAGAAATAGAACAGAGAGAGCTAGTGTTAGAGGCTCGCGTTATTATCATTTGTTTTATAATAAATAGAAAACAAGTAGATGGAATGGAAATAGAATAGAGTACTAGTATTAGAGGGTTAATAATTAATAATAATTTTATAATCATTGTATATTTTATTTAAATATAAATAAAAATGTATAATTTAAATATATTACTTTAATGTATATTTAATATATATTTATTACATTTAATGTGATAATATATATTTGATTATGCTGTATATATTAATTTAATGTTTATTAATTTTGTTCATTGTTCCCAGGGAAGGCAGATCCAACGCACACATCAAAGGAGACTACCAGCGCGTGGGAGACGTCATGCTGAAGAATATCCAGGGTTTGAAGGTCAGAACATCTAGATCTTTCTGTGATCCTCTTTGATTTCAGTGAGACATTAGTTTTGGACAACATGTTTTTGCTATAAGATATACAATAGGAATATATGGGAATATGAAATAGGATATAAAATTGGACACACAAATTGTCATTCAAATGTTTGAAAACATCAAAATAATAACTTTTGATCTTTTTGATCATTTTAAAGCATCCTTACTAAATAAAAGTATTAATCTCTATAATCCCCCCCCCCCAAAGAAAAAAAAAATGCTGACTCCAAGCTTTTGAATGGTATAGTGTATAATGTTACAAACGTTTTTTTTTTTATTTCAAATAAATGCTGATCTTTGGATCTTTCTATCCATCAAAGAATCCTGAAAAAAATGTACTCAACCGTTTTAAATATTGATAATAATAATAGTGATTAGTGATAATAGTGATACGTCATATTCACGCAGCAGCAGTGATGACACAATGTGCTTGAGAAAGTTTAGAGAGGAGAAATCAGTCTACATATAAAATTTTGCTCACTTTCTAAACAATAAAAGTATAGCGCATTCACTAGTAATTATATATAAATAAATCATTTTTTACTGATGCAAATATGTTAGAAGCGATGCATCTCGATACAAATGCACACTTTTTTTTAAAACTGATTCATCGCATCGGTAACGTTTTATACCGTTGCACCAAGCGACTCGATGAATCTTCCCATCCCTAGGTGATACCATTGTGTGCTTTAAAGCAGCTTTATATATATAAGCAGTATATAAAGCATTATATTTATATACATATAATTTGTAAAAAAAAATTAAATAAATAATTTCTTTCACAAAAATTAAGACTGTTAAGAATATGACTAATATTGAATAAACAGCCTATAAGGTTTTAAGGCAATTAAACAGCAGTCCCAAACTAGTTTTTGTTAATACAATTAAGTTGGTATGTGCCACCACAGTCATTTAAACATATACAAAATAACACAAAGTGAAAATAACATGCAACCGTTGCCATGGTGAATATACAATACTAACATGAACTGTTAATGAAACTGCTCTTGAATAGAATGAATATCATACCTTCATATGCAAATCCTTCCCAGTTAACACACACATAACCAGTTATGTGATTTATCAGTACTGTACTTTTATTTCATGCATTGCGTGATCGCACAGTTTCTGCGCTTTAGTGAAGTGATATGCATTGTGCTATTGAAGAGTGCGCGCTACAAGCGCGATATAACATCTGGCAGGACAGGATAGTTTGTTTTTCTGAGGGGAGAGACTTTCACAAGTTATGAAATAACGATAGAATAATGACACTGACATTAAGCCTATCAACATCTCATCTGACCGCATGCTAAATTGGGACAACACGTTTTTCTCAGGCACTGTTTTAAACTGCATCTGACAGAAGTGTTAACAGCTTTCATGCATGTCTTTTATAATAAAAGTCTCGCATCAGAAAACATTTAATATCACGTTTTTTGTTGTTGATGTCGTTTCTTTGGTTGTACACTCTGCGACCCAGAACGGTCTCCGACCAGATGAGAAACACTGCTTTAAAGTATCGTAGTATTATTACAGTTAAGGCTAGAAGGGACACACATGGCACTACTGGACATGCGCTCATCAACGCAGCATAATTTTTGTCAAACTGTACAACAATAATTACTATTTTTGTATTATTGTAAGGGGTAGGTTTAGGTTTGGGGTTAATAAAACACAATCTAATAGGTAGAAAATGAAATATCATTGCTCGTTTCCGGTCGGAGCTGTATCCCTTCTAGCCACAGCCTATTATGTCAGATAGCTCATCTGTGTGATTGCTTGCGTCTTCTTAGCTGCTGACGGCTCATCTTCAGAAGCATTCGGAGGCGCTGCTGGAGCTGGAGCGGACGTGTCGCTCGTCCCGGAAGCTGGAGGGTCTGTGTCGAGACTTTGAGCTGCAGAAAGTGTGTTACCTGCCGCTCAACATCATCTTCTTGCGGCCGCTGCATCGCCTCATGCACTACAAACAGATCCTGGAGCGTCTGTGCAAACACTACCCGCCGACACATGACGACTTCAGAGACTCGCGAGGTACGCCGCATTACGGCCGCTTTAAGCCCCGTTCACGCCAAGAATGATAACGATATTAGCGTTCACACCTTTGGACGATATCGCCTGTTTATTTTAAGAGCATGCTCGTCTGCCACGTTAAATTCTCAAGCTCATTATAGCAGGATGGATTCTGATTGAGTGTCAGTGTTTTTATTAGTGCTGTCAAACGATTAATCGTGATTAATCGTATCCAAAATAAAAGTTTTTGTTTACTTAATGTGTGTACTGTGTATATTTATTATGTTTATATAAATACACATGCATGTATATGTTTCAGAAAAAAATGTTATGTTTATATATTAAATATATTTATTTATAATATAAATTATTTTGATAATCAAAAATGAGTTTTAAGGGATAACATTTTTTACTACAGGGGTCTTTAAGCCTTTTTAATGTTCTCAAGATGCTTTTGGTCTGTTCCAGCTGCGCTCGCGGATATTTCTGAGATGGTCGTGCAGCTTCATGGCACCCTCATCAAGATGGAGAACTTCCAGAAGCTTCTCGAGCTCAAGAAAGACATTGTTGGCGTCGACAGTCTTGCCATTCCTGGACGGGTTAGTTCTGATGAAAAAGTGAAGGAGTTGGTTAGAAATGTTCTGGTGTGATGTGGTTGTGTCTGTTTTCGGCAGGAGTTTATCAGGCTTGGTTGTCTCAGTAAACTCTCTGGAAAAGGTCTACAGCAGAGAATGTTCTTCCTGGTAAGTATTTACATAGTACTAGACATCTGTTAGTTAGAGTTATAATCTGTTCAGATTTTGCAGCATCCCTTATTAAAAGTACTGTGGTGGTTATATGTCCAGTGAATAGTACAAAAGTACTTCAGTGTTACATTTTATTTGGTTTTTATATTTTATTTATGTTGTATTTGATCATTTATTATGTTTTTGTTTAATTTCTATTATTTGTCATTTTTTATTTTTATTTTTAATATTTAATTTTTTGTTCATTTACTAATATTTTTTGATCATTTATTATATTCTTTTACTTCATTATTTATTTGTTTATTATTTTGTTTTACGTGATTTTTTTATTTTTTATTTCTTTATTGGTGTTTTATTTGATCATTTATTGTGTTGTTTTATTTTGTATTAAATGATTTTTTTATTCTATGAATGTTTTATTTTGTTTTATTTTTAAATGTATGTTTTGTTTTGTTTCGTTGTTTTATGTTTTAATTTTTTGTTTTACTTTATTTTTAAATGTTTAATTATTTTCATGTTATCATATTTGTTTTGTCTTTAATTTTTTATTATCTATTTTTATTATTTTATTTATGTTTTTGTTTTATTTTATTTATTTTGAATCATTTTATTTATTAATATTTTGGTTATATTTATTTTTTTATTTTAATATTACTGTGTTCTTTTTTTTTCTTTTTTTTATCTCTTTATTTTAATTTTCTTGAAACAACACACACACAATGTCACAAAAATAGGTACAATACGGGAAAATACAGCATCAAACAGCTTTAGCTGTAACATTGTACATGACTTTGGAGCATGTTACTGTTTTCTAAGTATTGACCAAAACATACCATGATCTTACCATGTTTTTGGACCCCTGCTATAGCAATACGGTGGTATTTTTTGAAGTGCCTTGTAGTACCAATTTCAGTAAATCATCTTTCTTGATAGTTTGAGGAGAGATAAAACAATAAAGACTAATATATTCCTTTCTCTTGAATGTGTTTACAGTTCAATGATGTTCTGATGTACACGAGTCGAGGGATGACAGCCTCCAATCAGTTCAAAGTGCATGGCCAGCTTCCTCTGTACGGCATGACGGTGGGCAATATTTGATTCATTTTTGACTACATCATAAACAGCAATGTTTCTTTCAGCTCTGTATATTATATAACTCCCTTCACTGACAGCACTCCCTGTGCTTTTATGCACACGCTCTGTTTGTTTTGGCCGTGTTCCTGCTGCCTCAGTCTCCAGTTACTAATTGCACATTCACACAAGCAGCAGCTCCATTGTTCTGCAGGCCGCAGCTAAATTGCATATTGCATGTAAATGTAATTATCCAGAAACATGCAGCATTCAGAATTGCAATCTTGATGAGGTTTTAATTGAAAAATAATGAATGCTTTTGTTTAGACCTCGATAAAGGAGAATTGAGGGCCAAAATAACGTTAATGACTAGATTAATTTATGCAAAAATGAGTGTTATTTTTCTTCTTTTGACTTTGAGGTGAAATATGAGTGCTTGTATGTAAGATTTGTCACGGATGGGTTAATCTGATGTGTTTGTGTAGATCCGTGAGAGTGAGGACGAGTGGGGCGTCCCGCATTCCTTCACTTTGTTTGGACAGAGACAGTCTGTCGTTGTGGCCGCAAGGTAATTAAACATGTTGACTAATTAAACCCGCTCAGGGTTTAGCTGCTTAATTATTACATGGAAGGCTGTCTTTATGCTCATCCTCTTTCCTTGTTGTTTTCTTGTAAGAAATGTCAAATGCATGTTCGGAGTGCAAATGAAAGATGAAATAAATCCTGACGGAGCAGTTTGACCACTTTCTTGATTATGTAAATGATCAAATGCAGTAAAAAAAAAAAGTAAATCTAGTTCGGTATCAGTAGTAGATTATAAAAAATGATGCAATGTTGTTCTGTGATCATTACATTACATATAAGTGTTTCAAATGCATTGATTGAACTGCGATCGGAGCAGATCTGTACAGCAGAAAGCTGTACCCACAGAAATACTACAGGATTTTAAATTGAGTTTTAATTGGTATTCTGACAGGACAGACCACAAATAAAGCCATGAATAAATCATTTTTAAATAATAATATTATTATTAATATTATTATAACTGCTATTACTACTAGTAGTGTTTTTTAAATTTAATATGAATAATAATATTAATATAAATATGGTTATTATTATATGTATGTATAATTATTAAATAATAATTATTATTAAATAATTATTAAAATAATTAATTTTATAAGAATAAAAACAAATTTCAAAATTGTTTTGTTTATATTTTTTTCTTTTTATTATTATAAACAAAATAATTGTTAGATTATTATTATTATTATTATTATTATTATTATTTAAATATAATAACAACAGAAATAATCATTATTAGCACTATTAAAATTATTAATATTATTAAATATACTTCTACCAATAATAATACTATTATTATTATTATTATTATTATTAATAATAATAATAATAATAAACTAATTTAACAATTATTTTGTTCATAATAATATATAAAGAAGAAGAAAAATGTGTGGTTTTAAGTAGTAATAATAATAATAATAATAATTACTATTATTTATTATAATATATAAATAATAGTGATTATTACTGATACTAATATTATTATTATTATTATTAATAATAATAATAATAATAATAATAATAATAAACTAATTTAACAATCATTTTTTTCATAATAATATATAAAGAAGAAGAAAAATGTGTGGTTTTAAGTAGTAATAATAATAATAATTACTATTATTTATTATAATATATAAATAATAGTGATTATTACTGATACTAATATTATTAGTATTATTATGCAATTATGTAATGTAATTGTTTATTTTACACAAATATTTATTAGTCTACTAATCAAACTAAATGGGTCAAATCGTAGCATCTCTGTTTTAGTGCTTTAATTGACAGTATCTGCATTCCTAGCGTCCTCTCATTCCCTCCACAGCTCAGCCTCAGAGATGGAGAAGTGGGTGGAGGACATCAAGATGGCCGTTGAACTGGCGGACAAATGCAACGGCCCTTCAGCCGAGATCCTGTCCAGCAGTTTCACCGACAGCAGTGAGTTTCTCATTAACCCCATGTTAACTACTGCCTGATTTGACACAGAGCTTCATGACAGAAATATGTGTTTCAGATGAATAGTGCTTTGCTGTCTAATGCAGTGATATCCTTGTGTTTATGAGTGTGACTTGAGTTTATGGTCAGTGTACTCTGCATGAAGACAGTAGTTGAAGCAGTTGTGTGTGTTTGCGCTGGATCTCAGCATCATGTCTCACAGGTTTCCTGATCTTCACGTCAGTCTGATACACACACATGCTCTTTTTCTTCATCAACCAAATCTCTTCTGCTTTTCTTTCATCACATTGTTCCTGAGTCTGATGTCATTGTGATGTGACTGTTTGCTCTCTGGTCTCCTGATGCATGAACTCGCATCCGATTTCAAAGTATTGGGTTTTTGTTTGCTGTCTTTGTGTCTCATGAAAACTTCTCTGACTTCAAAGGACAATGTCTACCTGCTTTATATTGATTCTTGTAATTGTCTATGAAATATGTCTGTTTGTTTATTAATTAGGTTATTTATTTATTGATCTACATTTATTTAACATATATGATATCATTAAATAATATTTAATATACTAAAATATAATATAATATATTTATTTTACTTACAGT
Organism: Tor tambroides; assembly: GCA_021397915.2. Taxonomy (NCBI): domain Eukaryota; kingdom Metazoa; phylum Chordata; class Actinopteri; order Cypriniformes; family Cyprinidae; genus Tor; species Tor tambroides. Next base: position 41,212 of record JAFVLL020030120.1, on the reverse strand, counting down.
ATGTCTAACTATTGTATTTGTTGATATTTATGTAACAATTAGTATCAGGTCAAATGAAATCATTTTTATTATATATATATATATATATATATGTATAATTGTATAATTTTATGTATTATTTATTTATTTACTATAATTATAATTATTTTTAATACAATTTTAAAAATAATAAAAGTTTTTTTTATTAATTTTACATTTTTTTTCTTAAATGTATCATTATTTTCAAGTATTTTTATGTGTTTTAATATTAATAAAATTATTATTAATATTAATATTACACATTATTTTATTAATTATTTTTATGTAATTGATAAAATTATATGTAATGTCCAAAAAATAACATTATAAGTATCATGGTAGTTTGTACCATGGTATAAAAACATGGTATAAACCAAGTAATGAAAAATATAGGGTTTTTCAGACAGTTATTTTGGATGTGTATCATAGTGTTCTTGAAGGTACTTTGAATCCACAGTAATACTATGGTACTTTTACGATTTATTTACCCCTGATATTGGCCTGATACTCAGCAGTACCTAGAAGGCTGATTTTACTATGGTACATCTGGTACAAAAACACACAACCTCAAGATATCAGCACCTTCCTTTTGTTTTCTTGTTTAAATGGCTGTTCTTCCCACATCTCCCAGAATCCCCTGAGGAATCTAGCGCCGACCCGGAGTCAGAAGACGACCTGAGCGCCTCGCGGACGTCTCTGGAGCGGCAGACGCCTCACCGTGGAAATACCACGGTTCACGTGTGCTGGCATCGCAACACCAGCGTGTCCATGGTGGACTTTAGCGTAGCGCTAGAGGTAGAGCGCAGCCTCCTCTGTGTTTGTCTTTAACCTTCCTCTCTCTCTCTCTCTGCTCTTCAGGGAACTTCCACTGTTTTCAAGGCGTCACTCCTAATTAGTCCCACATGGAATTTGTGTCATTTTAAATCTGGAGTTAAATGAAGCAGAGAGTTTTATTGGTTGCTGAAAGCATTATCAGATTCACTCAATTTGAATGTGAAAATAATCATCAGAAGTGATTGTACATTAATAATGACAGAAATTTTCCTGTTCTTAATGAGTGTTTTTGTCTAATTATCCAGTTCAAATATCTAAAAATCCTTTATGCAAGATACGTTTAGAAGAAGACTCTAAGAATCACAGTGCAGCCCCCAAATACTAATTAATTATCATTTAACATCTTTACCATTTTTTGCCACTATCCTTTAAATGACTAGGTTTCACCCATTTCTCAGCAGGTTTTTTAAAATATTATACAATTTAGTATCACTTGTTCTTTTATATATTTTAATAAGTACCAGTCAGAATAAGTATGTTTTCATTGTAACATAAATATAACTTAATGATGACCAAATCCATATTTTGACATTATGAAGTTTATTTGAAACATTAAAGCAGACACTTTACTTGCATTTAATATGCTTTCTGTGTATATAAATTTAATTTGATGCAGATACCAAAATGGGACGTCTCATCTTTGATCCATTACCATTCAAAAGTGCACGTCGTTTTTTAAAAGAAGTTTCTTCTGCTCACCGAGGCATAGTTTATTTAGTAAAAACTGTGAAATATTATTATCATTTAAAATAGCCATTTTCTATGTAAATATATGTTAAAATGTAATTTATTTCTGTGATGAAACGTTGAATTTTCAGCATCATTACTTCAGTCTTCAGTGTCACATGATCTTCAGAAATTACTCTAATATGCTGATTTGGTGCTCAAGAAACATTTCTGATTATTATCAATGTTGAAAACAGTTGTGCTGCCCAATATTTTTGTGGAAACTGATTCATTTGATTTTTCAGGGTTCACAGATGAATAGAAAGTAAAAAAAAAACAGCATTTATGTGAAATAGAAATCTACTGTAACATTATAAATGTCTTTACTGACACTTTTGAGCAATTTAAAGTATTAATTTCTTTTTTAATTTAGTAAATATATTGTCCCCAAACTTTTGAATATCTAAATAGTTTCTGGAGTCGGTTTATCTTGTTTGAAGGATTTTTCCATGTTTTAACTGGAAGGACTGATTCTAAGCTCATTAAGAAGTGTTTTGTCTTCTTCGTCAGATGAGTCTTGAATATTCAGGTTTCTGACGTCGTTTCTTCTTCAGATCATCGTTTCTTCCTCCTCCTGTCCGTGTCTCAGTGTGTCTCTCATGTCTCTCTCTGTGTTTGTGTCTCTGTCCGGCTCTGTGTTAGAGGACCCTAGTCCAGTCAGTCTGTCAGAGGCTCCCGCTGCGGCCCCGCTCAGGGCCCAGGGGCCCGTGTCTCTCTCTCTGGTGTGTTGGTATCGTGTCCAAAGCCTCTGCTTTAGTGAAACCTGCAGGAGTAGAGAGGTAAAACACGGACGCCGGACAGTGGACCATTTCACTCACGGTGGTTTGCTAGCATTTTGTTTAGCAGATGTTGAAGTACAAGAAAAGCTGTTTGTTCTGTTAAGTTAAACTGCTTGTTAAACATGACTGGGTAAAAATCCCATGTAGGACAAGAACTGTCTTATTAAAGTCCTGTTATGGCAGACAAGCTGTCTTCAAACCAGAGTTGTTATTGTTAACCAAAACTATTAAAAATCATTTTAATATATAATATATAATTTTTTTTAGTAATTGAAATAGCTGAAAGCTGAAATAAAATGAAATATTCTATAAAAAATATTAAACAGTAAATAAAACAAAACAAAATAAAATAAACTAGATATGTTGTCTTGGCAGTTAACTGAAATAAAATAAGTTGAAGTACTTAGTACTTAAATTGCTAAAACCGAAATAAAAAGAAATTTAAAGTAAATAAAAAAACCTAATAAAAATAACAAAAGCACATTAAGTAGCAACAAGATTTAGTTTTATAATAATAATAATAATAATAAACCAATGTAATTTTTGTATCCCTTATATACTATTATAGTTTCTTTGTTAATATTTCTAATTAGATTTTATGTATTTATTTTTATTTATATATTTTTATTTATTTGATATATTTTATAATTCTGATTTCACTTTAGTTTTAAAGTTTTAGTAATTTTGTTGTATGATGATGATGATGATGATGATAATAAGTAATAATAGTAGTAATAATAATAATAACAATACAAAAATATGAAAATCTAAAAATAAACACTGTTTTAAAATATTATATTTATTGTGTAATAATACTAAAAAAACATCTTCAAATGACAATAGTGGATTTGCCGTTCCTGCAGTTTATAGGCTGAAGTGTCTCAAAAAGCAATGATTTGTTGAGGCGAATGATAGTATGACATTTATATTACAGCCGGTATTTAAACAGCCCGCTGGTAACTGAGCTGGACTTTCTCCTGCTCTGCGCATGTAATAATGATATGAATGAATCCTCTGAACGCTGACTGTACTTTGGGTTGTGATGCTGTTTCGTTTCAGTGTCTTTCTCTCTCTTTGAATGTCTTTGATTCTTCTTCAGTTGTTCACTGACAGCACAGATGTGATGATATATAGCAGTGTTTTAACCTACTCGAGGGACATTCATACAGGACACATTCTTGCATTTAAAACCAGTTAGAATGCAGTTGAACTGGATTTAACTTGACATTGCATCTTAAAAATGCAGCACACATATACTGTCTGATGCATGTGTGTATAGACCCAGCATTAAAAATAGTGCAGATGATATGCAAGAATGTCCTTTATAAATGGCCCCTTTTTCTATTCAGATCTGCTGTTGATTAATAGTCAATTATTTTAAGAATCTTTGATTAACATGGCGACACTTTGTGCTGTCAGTCTCATACTTTTGTTGTGCCAAAACGTACAACACTGAGTAAAAATTGCCTCCTATTTAGACTTTTTAGAATTGTTTTTAAATCTATTTGTGATTATTTTGATTCTGTTGTGATTTAAATCATGCATTACCTTAAAATGAGGAATTTTAATATAATGCATGACTTAAATCACAACATAAGACATCAGCGATGTCACTGAATGAAAGATAATTACTCAATACTAAGTATATTAGTAATAAAATAATATATACCAGTGTTATTGTAGTATTATTGATAAACATTTATAGTTTTTGCTAATTTTTAGATTTTATTTGAATTTTACTTTCATTTTAGTTAATGCATTAACGCTTTACAATAAGATTTCATTAGTTGACTACATTAGTTAACATAAACTAACAATGAAAAACACTTGTAAAACATGTATTAATCTTAGTTCATTTTAATTCCAAATTTTACCAATGCATTATTAAAATCAAATGTTAATGTTATTAAATATTTTAATTTTAATAATATTATTTAATAGACACGAGCTAACAGTGAATATTTGTATTAAGATTAACAAATGTATTGCTAGTTGATATTCGTTAATGCATTAAGTAATTTTAGTAGTAGTCATTTTTTTTAGTAGTTTTAGTCATTTTGTGTTTGTCTCTTTTTTTGTTCATGTATCTATATGATTATTTATTATTTTTAGTATTAGTTATTTCAGTACTTAAAGGTACTTCATCTGTACTTCAAAGTAAATGAATATATTAATAATATAGATGGTGTTGATTTTGGACCCTGGCTGTATCTGAAGTATTTCTTCTGTTTTCTCATGGTTTTTTTGTCTTTATTCTTCAGAATCAGCTCTCTGGGAATCTGCTGAGAAAGTTCAAAAACAGCAACGGCTGGCAGAAGTTATGGGTGGTTTTCACTAACTTCAGTCTGTTCTTCTACAAAACACACCAGGTCAGAAGTGTTCATCGGATGACAGTAAAGCATACAGCGCTGTGTTTGGCCGTGTTTCATGTGAAAGTGTCTTTGCAGGATGAATATCCTCTGGCCAGCCTTCCTCTGCTGGGATACTCCATCACCATTCCCTCGGAGTCTGAGAACATCCACAAAGATTACGTCTTCAAGCTCCATTTCAAATCACACGTTTACTATTTCAGATCTGAGAGCGAGTACACCTTCGAGAGGTACAGTACGGCAACCGAAATAAACCTCAACTTTAACTCATATAACTCATGTTCAGAATGGAAAGCAATACAACACTAATGGCTAACCATATTGAAGTAGTTCATTATTTTTTTATAGATAAATGAATAAATTACAAAAAATGTATTCGAACAATTTATTAAATGTATAGAAATATTTCCTTTATTTTGTTGTTTCGGTGACAAAATGGTATACTTTCAGATACTTTTTGTAGTATGTTTTTGTATAATAATATATAATAATATAATAATATAATAATGTAAATTATTTACATTAGTACTAAAAAAAAAATGTTTGTTACAAAAACATAATACAAAATAATATTTAAAAAATAAAAAAGAATACTTTATTACAGAAACATGATACCAAAAAATATATTATTTAAAGAAAAGTACTACTAAAAAAAATAAAACAATACAAAATGTTAAATTAAAAGAAAAATTGCTTGACTCGTACAAGTAATTTTTTTTGCATCATCTTTCTGTAATAAAAATTTATTTATTTTGGATAGATAGAGAGAGAGAGAGAGAGATAGATAGATGGATAGAGAGAGAGAGAGATAGATAGAGAGATAGATAAAAAGTGTGTGTGTGTATATATATATATATATATATTAGTATATTATATCAATAAAATATTGTAAAAAAAAAATGTAATACATACTTTTTTAATTTTAAAATTTATAATTTTCAGTATTCTTACTTTTTTACGTTTTTGTAAAAATGTGAGTGAAACAATACATAGATGGTACTATTTACAATCTTATTATTTCAGAAATAATGCAGCGTTATGTGAAAATGTCTTGACAGTCCAATAAGTTGAGATGTTAGAACTGTTTGTCTGCTTGTGGTCTGTTCAGATCACTGTGAATTGAACGTCAGCTGGATTGCAGTGCATTGTGGGTTGTGTTGATGTACTCTGTGTTTGTTGTGTTGTAGGTGGATGGAGGTGATCCGCAGCGCCACCTGTTCATCCAGTCACATCCGCTCTCTGAGCCGCAAAGAGCCGCACGTCTACTGACCAAAGACCTCCACAACCTGCCTGAACACACACACACACACACACGTCAGGTTCTCAGTCAGGTCCTCTCCACACACCTTAACACGTTTCTTATGGAAGTTTTTCGTGTGCTATATCGTCATTTCACTTTATTGAAAAATTGAGAAGGCTTTGAAGGCTCCAGATGGAGGTCAGTGCCAGAAACACACACTCTATCATCACAACATCAGGTCAAAGCCAAACTCTTCCAGATCTACAGTTCCTTTAAATGTGCAAAGACACGATATCCTCGTTAGTAAACTACAGTCCTCCTTCATGAAATGCAAGAGCTAATTTGTGTAAATGGTGCATAAATTTCACAAGGAATGGTTTATTGAATTGAATGCAATGGTTATGTTGAATGCAATGATTTATGAATGTTTTATTGATTTGTATGTGAGGGTGTTTTATAAATGCTTTATTGGATGCTATGGTGTACGTGAGACTGGTTTTTTGGAATTGCATGTGAGAGTTTAATCTGAGAAGGGTTTTATGAACACTTTACACATGGATTTGTTCTGCTGGTGTTTCATGAATGAGGTTTGATGCCTGTAAACTCTGATTAAATGTTCATCTCTGGACTGTTTTTAAATGTTGTGACACTACAGCTTTTATTACTGACTTCTGGGCTGATGTTTATTAAGGGGTGACATTTTCTGTCTACATCTCAGTGATATAAAAAAAATGATCTGGGAAAAAATGTGCAGGTCATATTTCACCCCCAAAAAAATTAAGATTTTTTTTGCATTAAAAATAGGTAATTATTATTTTTTATTTTATTTATTTTAATTTTTTTTTTTTGCCATTTTCATGACAATTTGCCCTGAAATTTTTTATTATTTTAATGCAAAAATAAATAGTACAATTCTAAGTTTATATACAGGTATTATTTGTTGTTCAGAATTAAATTTATTCTGATTTTAGTAATAATAAAAATAACTCTATGATTTTCATTACTGTATTAGAGTGGAAAGTTGGAAAAAAATGACATGAAAATATCAAAATAATAACAAAAAACTTATTTCTCTTAAAAATAAACTTTTTGTTTTGCTGCAAAAAAATTATTTTTGGGTGAAATGTTATTTTGCACCAAAACAACAAGCATATTTTTAGAAGAATATAGGCATAATTTTTGCATGAAAAATAGGCTATTTTTAGAATCATTACCCTTTTTTTTTTTTGTTTAGTTTTGTTTTTCACAATTTGACAATTTGCCCTCAAATTTTCGTTATTGTAATGCAAAAAATATATAGTACAATTGTTAGTTTACATAATGGTATAATAAAATTTATTCTGATTTCAGTTAAAACAAAACTATGATTTTTATTACTGTATTAAAATAAAAATTTGAGAAAAATGTATTTCTTTAAAAAATATGCTTGTTGTTTTGGTGCAAAATAAGGTTTCACTTTTCACACTTGCTGTTTTTTAAAAAAATATGCTTGTTTTGATGCAAAATATTTTTTATTTTTTTGGGGGTGAAATGACCCGTAGACCGCGTCTATGCACAAGCTGGATTTGTAATGTTTTAGGCCTGAGACGTACGGCACATGCTGCCTTCAAGCGTTTGTACCGCACTCAAACCTTTTTTTGTAGGATGTCATTTTTATACAAGTTTTGATACTAACTGTGAAGCGCTCCACACTAGTTTTGTGAGGGATCAGTACACCGTCCCTCAGAGTTAGCCATTATTCTGTCATGGTGCAAGAAAAACAAAACAAAAAAGAAGGAAGCCGGCTGCCTTTTGTCCAACTGCTTGAGTGCCAAAATACTTCTCTTTAATCTTTTTTTAACATTTGGAGCATTTTAATTCTTTCTTAATGCATATATATATATATTAAAAATCACAATATGGATTATATGTTGGCAGAAATGTATGTTTGACAGTGCGTGAATATGTTCAGAATAAATCCATATATATACAGATGTGCTGCATTTGTTGTCATTTACATTGCTTTGAAAAAAAAAGAGAACATTCTGAATTAGTGTTTTTATTGTAAAGTGCCATTTAGGAAACTCATAATACACACTTCTGCAGCATATATACAAATACACCTGATTTCTGTTTTGCTAGTGCATTACATTTATTCAAGATTAAGAGTTCATAATCTTTTATATATTATAATAGATTGTTCCCAGTTCCTTTCACAGTTGAATCTTTTACAGTAGCGTATTTCCTTGTAAATTTGCCCTTTGATCCAGGTGTGTTTTATGGTACCACGTATTTATATACCACAACATTAATACATCATCTGACTCCACATTAACAATCTGGGTCCAAACTGAATACTTGCTGAGCACCAAAGAAAAAAAAAAATTCCGAACTAAAAATCAAGTGATCAGATACTGGAGTGTAAATGTAAATCACACATAAATGAGCTGACATACAATGTCAAAAAATCATTTTAGTGCTGTAGGAAAGTCAGCACTTTAAATATCCTAAAATTCATTCAATACTATTGTAAAATTAAATAGAATAAAATAAATTTGACCCTGGACCACAAAACCAGTCACAAGGGTAAATTTCTTTAAATTAAGATCTGAAAAGCTGAATAAATAAGCTTTCCATTGATGTACGGTTTGTTACGATAGGACAATATTTGGCCGAGATACAACTATTTGAAAATCTAGAATCTGAGGGTGCAAAAAATAAAAAATACTGAGAAAATCGCCTTTAAAATTGTCCAAATGAAGTTCTTAGCAATGCATATTACTAATCAAAAATTGAGTTTTGATATATTTACAGTAGGAAATTTACTAAATATCTTCATGGAACATTATCTTTACTTAATATCCTCATGATTTTTGGCATAAAAGAAAAATGGATAATTTTGACCCATACAATGTAATTTTGGCTATTGCTACAAATATACCCATGCTACTTCAGACTGCTTTTGTGCTCCAGGGTCACATATTAAAATCTAGTGTAAAAAATTATCTAGTGTAAACAGAAAAGAAAACCTGAATAATCATTGCTTTTTTAATCTTTTTTTGTTGCATACAACCGATATAAAGCTGTATGAATCTCAGCACTTCAAATAAAAAAAAAAACTAGTGTATGTCTACATGAACTATATATTTCAGTCCGTGATCACCATTCGTATCATAACTCTCATATGTTGGTTTCTGAAGCCACTCGGGCTCACATGAAGTCTTGACATACACATCTGTCTCCACGATGCTTCCAGGCTTCAGTGTGTTTTCTCCTTCACCGTCCTGCACCTCCAGCTGGATCCTGGTGCGCTGGTACCACTGAGGACGTTCTTCAAACCAGTCCAGAAACTCCAGCATCTTCTGGTCCACTCTGTAGATCTCGCCATAGACACGCTGACCTGACCCAGACACATTGAGCAGGAAGGGGATGTTGTATTCGGTGGCGATCACGAGCGGATATCTCTCTACGGTTCGAGCGCGAGTGAGGAACTCAGCCTGACCGTTGGAAGTGTTCTCCATCCTGAAGTGGTTGGGCTGGCCTTTCTTCAGCGTCCCGTACATGAAAACAAGAGCCATGTGAACCCTGGGAAAAACAACACTGACAAAGAGCTGTGGACACAGAGACGCTTCATTAGCTTTTTAAATATTAACTCACTGACAATCAGTGCTGGCCAGTAACTAGTTTTACTTTTTGCAGTAACTAGCAGTGTAACTAATTACTAACAAGATTTCAGTAATAACAAGACAGTATAAATAAAAATACAAAATAACAGTTACTATCCATAAAACAGCTCGTTACTTACTTTTGATGCCTCAACCCCTATTGATTTGAAATTCAACAATCAATTATTTCTAGATTTATTTTACATAATTTTCATGACTTGCACCAGCACATGAAGTCAGCAGTGCAGCAGGCAAGCTCGGAATATGAAAAAGCTTACATTCAGTGGAGAGAAATATTGCAATTACATTGATTTTTTCAGGAGAAAAGATGATCTGAACACCAATGTGTAAGTTGTGGCATTACTTTACTCTGGCATTACATTCCTCTGATCCCGATTTAAATTGTATCAAATATTTTTAGAGAACAAAACAGTTTCTAATGAACGTATATGATTTCTTTTGATAAAATACATCATGGAATATAATCGTATATTGGTAACAGATCATTTAGAGCTACAATTAGCTTCAAGCTACACATGACAATTAATGAGATTAATACAACTCTTTTACTTAAACGTTACTATCAATCACCATTGAGTGTTTGGAATAACTTCTGACTGCGATCCAGTGTGGGTTTTGGTCAAATGATGAGGCAGAAATATATTGTTAACAACATTTTAGAAGAATTTTATGGGGAAGATATGCAATTACAACTTCTGTGGGACGTGAAGAAAAAGTAATGTAATTAGTAGTGTAACTAATTAGTGATGCCATTAAGTAAGTAATAATATTACTTTTGAAAGGAGTAACTAGTAATGAGTAATATATTACATTTTTTGAGTAACTAGCCCAACACTGCTGACAATTACAGGTCTTTTATTTATACAGAACATTTGCTTTTGTAGAAATATGTTACATGTAAACAGTTCATTTTTACACACTCTATTGTCTTCCCCTAACACCACAGCATTACAACCATTCCATGTCAAATATTTATGAAATAAACATGCATGTCAGACATATTTTGATAACTGAACGGATCATTTTGCATGTGATCACTAACACGATGAAAGAGTGTTTAGAAGCTGTGAAGAGATTGACAGTTTCACTGAGAATCAACTTCTCAGTTTTGCTCAATTGTACTTCATCAATTGCACACGTGTGCCAAAACACATGCAATTTGCTTAAATCAATAAGAAATGATGTGAACAAGAAACTAATTGTTCAGATATCTGAACTTATTGTTTTAAGAAAAAAAAAAGTCATTCCAGAACTGAGCCAAAGCAAGTGAGAAAAACTAATACAGGGGGCCTGTGTCTGGAAAAAAACAAATCCAGCAAATATTAGGCAACAAAGTGTATATGGACATTTTATGATTTTATATCACGTTTGACTACTTAATGCATATAAATGGACATGCTTAAACAGCCATTTTCATTTTCATACAGGTGAAATTAAGCTGTAGAAATACATTGACCACTTACATGCAAAGAAAATAAACATCTAAATAATCTCATTTACATAAGAACAATTGTTTAAATATTATAATAATTTTATATCACCTTTGCCCACTAAATATGTATAAGCTGACATTTTTAAAGAGCTCATTTTATTTAGCTCATGTACCAAACAGATGTTCTTGCACACAGCAGAAATAAAGCTGTAGGAAACTCAGCGCATCAAAATACAATTAATTGAATTAATGGAATCAAAAGTTTATTACATATTATGTATTTTAATATATAGATCTGCCGGTCAGTCGTTGATCAAAATACATGCATATTTAATAAGACGCGGATCAAACGACTTTTGACGTTGATGTTTTCAGATGGTAAAGTTTCAAGGGACTTTGATTATACTGAAGTCGAGGCAGATGATCAGACATGACCGCGGTTTAGATGAAAACACAGCAACACAAGAGCACATGAACTCTTCTGATCTTACCGATGATATAATGGATCCTTTCATTCATTAAAGATCAAACAGTGAGTCTGAGGAAAGACAGGAGGAAACAAGCTTGTCAACTTAACGACCTGCTCATGGATAGTCGCAATGGACTTCGGTCTTGCAAATAAGGAAATGACGTCATGATGACGTGTTGAGGGATGGGCGGGGTTTGATATAATCATACTTTCTATTTGCATTTTAGCAGAAATACAGTTTATAGATCTCACCACAGCAGATCAACATTACTTATAAACCTTACAATACTACACAATATTAATATTTTACAATTAACATACTAATATTTTTGTATAATTTTAAAAACGTAATAAACCGATAATACCTATAAAATAGTAGTTTTTATTAGTAAATTAGTTTATTAACATTGCTATTTTTAATACACTGAATTACTATTTAATTATTTAATAGAAATATTGTTTTTCTTTTTCGTTTTGTAATTGCAAAACCCTTACTTTTAGAGGTTTACTATACAGACAGGCAACAAGAAATAGTGATGTATAGTTTTCAGATTTACACACTAATTAATGACAATAAATCTTAAACATTTTACAGTATGTAAAACCTTCCTGACATTAACATGATAGTGATAACAATATAGCATGATACATGTTATATTATTTGGTACTGCACTGGATATAAATAAAAATACATTAAAATTAAGTTGTTGCTGTTATTGTGACTATCGTATACAGTTTGTTTTGTTCTTTCATTTTCATGACAATTTGCCCCAAAATTTCCATTACTGTAATGCAAAAAAAAAAAAAGAGACTAAATTGCATTAACTACATAGTACAGTTGTTAGCTTACATATTGGTATTGTTTGATGTGCATAAATTATTTTATTTTCATTATTGTATTATATGTGACCCTGGAGCACAAAAGCAGTCTTAAGTCTCTGGGTTATATTTGTAGCAATAGCCAGAAATACATTGTATGGGTCAAAATTATCAATTTTTCTTTTATGCCAAAAGTCATTAGGATATTAAGTAAAGATCATGTTCCATGAAGATATTTTGTAAATTTCTTACCATAAATATGTCAAAACTTCATTTTTTATTAGTAATATGCATTGCTAAGAACTTCATTTGGACAACTTTAAAGGAGATTTTCTCAATATTTTGATGTTTTTGCACCCTCAGATTCCAGATTTTCAAATAGTTGTATCTCGGCCAAATATTGTCCGATCCTAACAAACCATACATCAATGGAAAGCTTATTTATTCAGCTTTCAGATTATGTATAAATCTCAATTTCAGAAAATTGACACTTAAGACTGGTTTTGTGGTCCAGGGTCACATATATTGTCATATATTGTCATGAAAATGTCCCAAAAGAAAAAATCTTATCTTTCTTAGAAAATATGCTTGTTCTGATGCTACATATATATATATATATATATATATATATATATATATAGATAGATAGATAGATAGATAGATATAGATGTGCTGCATTTGTCATCATTTACATTAATACTTGCTGAGTGCTAACAAATCAATCACAGTAAAAAAATAGTTTATAAAACTAAATGACCAGATACTGAACAGTATGTAAATCCTAGATCAGAAGTTGATTTAGGATGCCACAAGATTTTGTTCTTTTTTCTGTGCTATGAAATATTCCATACATGAATCTGCCAAAACTAGCATACTGTGAACAAAATCACAATGTCACCATGTGCAACTTTGTTGTGATGGGTTTCCCTGAGAGACATGAAGACCAAAACCAGTCGAAAACTAGTATGTTTCCTAATTGTCTCTTGTCTTCTAAATAAATAAATGAAATTAATAAAGAAAATATTTTTTTAAAAATAATTTATATATATATATAAAATGTAAAAAAAAAAAATGCAAAATAAGTTTTGTTGTAAAACATCTAAATGATAAATATATGTAACACTGGTAGGTGTGGTAAAATGTTCATTTTTTCATTTTGGACCCTGTTAATGTACCTGTCATTACTCATGCTTTCTGTGTCACACACCGGACGCGACAAATCAACCACTGCAAATCATTTCAACTTTGTGTCAGTACACTCTTAAAAAAAAGTTTTTGCAGTGATGCCATAGAAGAACCATTTTCGGTTCCCCAAAGAACCTTTCATTGAACAGTTCCTAAAAGAACCACTTTGAAGAAGATTTTAAAAATCTAATGAACCTTTTTCAACTATAATGAACCTTTTATGAATTTAAAAGGTTCCATGGACGTTAAAGTTTCTTCATAGAACCATTGATGTCAATTCATAGTTTTCAGTCACGTGACCGGCTCGAATACCTGGAGGGCAAAACATCCATAGAACTGCAGCATAAGCCTGTCAATTTCCCATCTGTTTCCAAGCTGCAAATATTTAGATCACCTCTCAAAACAATAAAACAAAGATATGTGAACAAAATGCAAGTTTTAGCCATTTGCAATGCATATTGTATGCACCCGCCATAATAGTTCAATCACTAAACAGAGCAACAAAACGTGAAAAACACTTAAAGTGCTTTAATGTATTTAAAACAGTGATATTAAAAGAACAAATTCAGTACACACCTTATCGATTATACCTACTTTATATACAAGCAGATGAGCCCGGAATATGAACGGAACGCACTAAATGGTGTTTTCTTTATAATGTTTTTTTATGGGAAAACATTTAATGTGAAACTTTGCACTTTGCATTTATATTCTGGGTTCATCTGCTTGCCTGTACAAAGTATGCATCATCAGTACTGAATTTCACCTTTTAATATCAGCGTTTTACTGCATCCTAATGCAAACTGAGTAAAAATAACTGGCGGTCAATGGAGCAAAGCCTCGTTTTGCCCTCCAGGTGGGCGTTCCTATAAACGCGTGACGTCACGTGAAAACTATCAATAAAGAACCTTTATTTTTAAGAGTGTACGTCATTAACAGAATGAGGCAGCAGTTTACTGTTGGGGATTTGTCGTGTTGTGTTGCACCACGCCGCATTCAGTGTGGACAGCATCACTGATTATAGTGGGTATAGTATTTTGTCGCATCTGACCGCTTGTGTCCGGTGTAGGCATGGTGTCACTGCCTATATATTTCAGTCCGTGATCACCATTCGTATCATAACTCTCATATGTTGGTTTCTGGAGCCACTTGTGTTCATTTGAAGTCTTGATGTACACAAACGCCTCCACGATGCTTCCAGGTTTCAGTGTGTTTTCTCCTTCACCGTCCTGTACCTCCAGCTGGATCTTGGTGCGCTGGTACCACTGAGGACATTCTTCAAAGTCATCCAGAAACTCCAGCATCTTCTGGTCCACTCTGTAGATCCCGCCATAGACACGCTGACCCGATCCAGACACATTGAGCAGGAAGGGGATGTTGTATTCGGTGGCGATCACGAGCGGATATCTCTCTCTCTCTATATATATGGACTTCTGCTGATGAAACTGCAAACTATTTTCTTCAGTAAATTTTTCTTCAATTGATTGCATCTCTGACTCCTGGTCTTCATTCAACATACCTGCTCCTTGGGTTTTAACTGTAAATTCCCCTTACAAGCGCATCCTATATGGGGATGACAAACTTCTCATGATACACAAAACTCTTGCTGTCGAGGCCACATCCAGTCCCATACTCCTCAAAGAATTCCCCGAATTCAAGTGTCATGGTTTGTGGAGATGTGGGTGAAAGAGGGGCGACACACCGCAGATGATCCTTGCGCCGGAAAGCAGAAAAAAAAAAAAAAAGATACAGAAGTCCATCATCAAAGCAGACTGTTTTCTTAGTCTGACAAATAGGCATAGCCTGTTTATTTTTTATGTTCACAGCACCTTGTGCTATATATACACACACACATATACACATACACACAGGGTGAGAATTTTTTTTTTAAACATCTAAATGGTAAATTGACGTGACACTGGCAGGTGTGGTAAAATTTTGGACCTGCTAATCGGTACCGGTACAGTCATTATTCAGGGCTTCTGTCCTCAGGAAGTACATATTTCAGCCTGTCATCACTGTATGCATCATAACTCTCATATGTTGGTTTCTGGAGCCACTCTGCTTTGTAAGCAGTCGTGCTGTACACAAACGCCTCTACAATGTTTCCAGGCTTCAGTGTGTTTTCTCCTTCACCGTCCTGCACCTCCAGCTGGATCTTGGCGCGCTGGTACCTCTCTGGACAGCCTTCAAACCAGTCCAGAAACTTCAGCATCTTCTGGTTCACTCTGTAGATCTCGCCATAGACACGCTGACCTGACCCAGACACATTGAGCAGGAAGGGGATGTTGTATTTGGTGGCGATCACGAGTGGATATCTCTCTACGGTTCGAGCGCGAGTGAGGAACTCAGCTTGACCGTTGGAAGTGTTCTCCATCCTGAAGTGGTTGGGCTGGCCTTTCTTCAGCGTCCCGTAGACGAAGACATGATGCATGCACACCGCAGGACAGATGACACTGACAATGAGCTGTGGAGAAAGAGACGCTCCATTAGCATTCACAATTAACTCACTGACAATTACAGGTCTTTTATTTATACAGATTTTGTAGAAACGTTACATGTAAACTGATAATTCACCATTGCTTGTTCATTTTTACACACTCTGTCTTCCTCTAACACCACCACCACACATTCTTACATATCTTCCTATTGCTTTTTCACAACAAGCAATTGTGAATGTTCATATTACATGCAACACAGATAAATGTAAAAATATAAATGCATTTGCTAACTTAGCAGACATTACAACCATTCCATGTCAAATATTTATGGAATAAACATGCAAATCGGACATATTTTGATAATTGAATGGATCAGTGTGCATTGATGGCTCACACGATGAAAGTTGTGAAGAGTTTGATAATTTCACTGAGAATCAACTCATCAGTTTTGATCAATAAGCCATGTGCATATAGTTATTGTGCAAACTTAAGACAATTGTACTTACTCGTTTACACACATGTACCAAAACACATGCAATTTGCTTAAATAAATAAGAAACTCAATCATGTGTCTGGAAAAACTCCAGCAAATATCAGGCAACAAAGTGTCTGAACATTTTTATAATTTTATATTACCTTTGCCTATATATTTAAATTGACATATTTAAACAGCCATTTTCACTTTCACACAGCAGAAATTAAGCTGTAGGAAACTCAGCACTTCAAAGAAAAATAAAAAATAAAATAAAATAATAGCCCTTCCAAGCTCAAATAAAATAAAATAGGCCTTGTATGCTATAATACATTTGTCACTTATATGCAAGCAAATAAAACAGCTAAATAATTTAGTTGCCATAAGGACAGAAATAAGTGTATAAACATTTGTATGATTTTATCACCCACTAAAGATGCACGATCTGAAGTTCTTAGCAATGCATATTACTAATCAAAAATTAATTTGATATATTTACAGTAGGAAATTTACAAAATATCTTCATGGAACATGACCTTTACTTACTATCCTAATGATTTTTGACATAAAAGAAAACTTGATAATTTTGACGGATTACAATGTATTTTTGGCTATTGCTACAAATATACCTGTGCTACATAAGACTGGTTTTGTGCTCCAGGGTCACATATTACATTATAATGCGTTTTTTTTTTTTCAATATCGCAATGTATATATAAAACTCAAATGAACTTTGCCTGTGAAATAACAGTATAGGGACTGAGGCAGAGTTAAAAATAGACACATCGCAGATTTAATTTATCAATTTATGTTTCATTTATTACTTATTTTAGTGCCAGTACACCGACACAGATGAATGACTTTGACAATTACTATTATTTAGGCCTATACACAATAAAAGAAAATGTGACGTGAAACCAGCATCTGTCAAGGTGTTATTCATTTGACCACTAGATGACCACAACATAAACCGTGTTGAAAAACTTAATAATCAAACTTCTTCCGATACAGTTGTGTTGAAAGCTTCGCTGGTTCAGAACGCTTCACTTCGCCATCACTACTAAACCAGAAGAAAACTGTTTTTCTTACCCATATAATAATGGACCCTTTCATTATCCAGAGATTCAAACTGTGAGTTTGAGGAAAAACGAGAAGAAACAGATTTGTCAACTGAACGAACTGCTGATAGGTTGTCGCAATAGACTTCCGCCTTTAAGATTAGGAAAACAAGGAAATGACGTAATCGGGACACGAACGAGGGATGGGCGGGGTTTGGTATAAACATACTTTCTATTTGCATTCCAGTAGAAATACAGTAGAAATCAGATCTCACAGCAGATCAGCATTAAAGAAACTCTGCAACAGCAAGAGAATTATGCATAATAATATATATACAACAAAATCAAAAATATACTTTTAAATATATTGTTTATTAGCAGATTACTAATATTAAAATATTGCAATGACAAACTTTAAAAATAAGAAAGGAGGAGGAATCCGGTTGCTTGAACTGCTTGAGTGCCAAAATTCTTTTCTTTAATCTTTTTTTAAAGCATTTGGAGAATTTTAATTCTTTATATATAAAACACTATGGATTATATGTTGGCAGAAATACATGTTTGACAGTGCGTGAATATGCTCAGAATAAATCCATATGTATACTTTACAGATGTGCTGCATTTGTCATCATTTACATTGAGTTGAAAAAAGAAAACATTCTGAATTAATGATTTTATTGTAAAGTGCAGTTTAGAAAATCATAATAAATACTTCTGCAGCATATATACAAATACAACAAAGACAGAACTACAGCATATATACACATACACCTGATATCTAGATATACAGTACTAGAGTGTTTTGCTAGTGCATTACATTTATTCAAGATTAAGAGTCCATAATCTTTAATATATTATAATGTATTATTCACAGTTCCTTTTACAGCATGTTCTTTGAATGTATATTTCCTTACAAATCTGCCCTGAACGTGGTCATTTTTATGATACAACATATGTATACACCACAACAGTAATACACCACCTGATAGCACATCTGATAAAAATCAGGGTCCAAAATTAACACTTGCTGAGTGCCAGTAAACTGGAGTGTGAATGTAAATCATCAGAAGTTGATCTAGGATGCCTATTAAATCATAATACTATACTGTAATTAGTGCCAATTTTATAATTTGTTCAGTTATAGTGCCACCAAATGACACAATCCCACCTATTTTTGACCCATACATAAGTGTGTCAAATTTGGAGAAAATATCTCGCTTTGTTTTGGAGTTATAGACACTTATATTTATAAGAACAACAACAAAAAAAAAAAGACCCATGTCTGACTTTGATTGCATTTTTTTTTTGCCACTTACTATCACAATTTTGAGATTTGTCCATTAGCATAAAGGAAACAACCTATGTTTCGGTCGTTTCATCTATTAACCGTTTCGAAGATATTTGCAAAGTTGTTTAAATGCTAAATCACAATGTTGCGCTAAACCTAGAGTGTTTGGTATCACTGGACTCGGCATGGATTCAGGAACCCAAGGAGATTCTCACGAAAATAAGTCAACCACATCTACCCCCGGTTTCACAGACAAGGCTTAAGCCTATTCCTAGACTAAAATGTAAATCTGAGCTGTTTCAACTGAAAGAAACTTGCACTGACTTATCTTAAAACATGTCAGTGCCTTTGTTTTGTCTTAAGATGAACACCAGTAATGCTTTTTTCTAAGGAATGTTTATAAAAATTACTTAAATGTCTTAATTGAACTATGGCTTAATCCTGGCTTAGTCTAAGCCCTGTCTGTGAAACCGGGCCCTACAGTTATAAGCATGTGAATATTTTATTTTACCACTAGGTGCTCGAAACTTCTCAGGCTCCATCAGGGCATTGTGCCAATGACCTATAGTAGATTTGAAGTGGATCAAAACCTTTCATCAAAGTTGTCCTAAAACAAAAACAATACCCGTTCTTGTCTTAGGACAACTTTGATTAACTTTTTTGATCCACATCATATGTTGACTACTGCATACCAAGTTTCATAACAATACGCTAATGCGTTTCAAAATGGCTGATATGGGATGAGATTTGACGTGCCATCCCCAAGGCTGGCCACACTCTAGAGGATTTTAAGCTCGATTTGCACCCCCAAACGATCAGGGGGTGTGGCCCGATTCAAGGCTTGTGGCAAACGATTTTTTGTCCAAAAAATCCTCTATTGTGTGGTGTCATTACCAACTATAATGATTGACAGACGATCAGTTCCAAAGTATGCGCTGTTAACTCTTTTAGTGGTGAAGTGGCGCCATCTAGTGGTCAATCTGAGTATCTGCACTGTGACCTGATTGCATATTGTCACTAACTGAGAAAAGGTCAAAAAGCCACTGAGAGGACAGTCAAATATTGGTACTGCACCGGAAATGATTAAAAATAAATTGAAAAAGATTTTGGTGTTATGAGTACAGCTGACATAAAAAGCTTTACACACGCGCACACACACACACACACACACACACACACACACATATATACAGTATATATATATATATTAAGATAAGGTGACATATACACATTTTGTAATGCCTTAAAGAAAAATAAAATAAAATAATTAAATAAAATATAAAGTTTAGTTGAAAAAAACCCCCTCAAAATTATACATCTTATACAAATTCATACTCCACAGAAAGGGACACAGCTTTTATTTTAATGTTAAGATTTGTTTTATTTTATGTTTTATTTTAGTTATACAAATTCTTAGAATAAATAAGTAACTTGTATTTATGTTGTAATTTTGTTTCAGAAAGGCATACTGTAGAAAATTCATTTTATATATATACATATATATATAATGAATTTTCTATAGTGTGCCTATATATATATATATATATATATATATATACACACACACACATTTATTTAATAAATAAATAAATACAATTAATAAAATTAAAATAACATTTTGATCAATACACAATAATTTTTAAAAGTTTGTTTAATGATTTTATTCATTGACTACAAACTCAAACTCCACAGAAAGTGAGGGCTTTTATGTAGTCAGCAGCTGATAATTGTCAGAGCAATGATATTTAATTTTTGAGACCTGTGCATGAACATGTTTTTTGTGCTTTAAGATGCATAAAATGTAAAAGGGAAAAGATTCTTCTTAAACCTTAAAGCTCTGGAGGAACCCAGCTGAGTATTTCTGGGCGATTCTTTGAGAAATGTCCTTGTTAATGTTGTGGTCGCCCGCAGGACATCTGAGCTTCTGGACGTCGTATGAGACTCACACAGCAGGAGATGAGATTTAGATTTGCTTATTGTAATAAAAGTCTTAGAGCTTGAAAGAGATGGATAGAGCACATTACATGACCAAACGGCTGACGGTGCAAAACATCACTGGAGCTCAATGAGCCATTTACTGTATTTCTGCAGTGATTTATACATGACACCTCTGTGATTTAATGTGTTTAACACACGCATGTCAGCAGCGTCTGACTGACAAACACAATCTGAGTCGCCCAATAAACACAATTCAGTGAGAAACACTCATATATGAGGCCAAAAGTCTGGGATTTTCCCTACATTTAAATCCATAAATAATGTTTCAGGATATTTACATACATACATACATGAATAATAAACAAGCAAACAAACAAATAAATAAATATTCTGTTATGACATTTTACAATTATATAATGCATATTTTTAAATGACAAAAGGCATTCTGGTTATACAAACAGTTTTGAAAACCATTAATAAAGTTTTAGGATTTTGACAAATTTGAAACAAAGGAATGTTAATATAAAGTAAAAAAATATTTTAAGTGTTTGTGTTTTTTTTTTAAGTTCACATTTAGGACTCACGATAACCGATCGACATGAGACTATAATATTGCTAAAATATTATCTAATTTCTACTGTATTATTATTATTATTATTAGTAGTTGTTGTAGTTGTAGTTGTAGAATTATTAGTATTATTGGTTTTGTTGCAAAAATCACCATACAATAATTAAACACGTTTTCAGATAATTAAATATAATGTGTTTTGCATTGTGATTGTGTTATTGGAAGATTAGTAGTAGTAGTAGTTAAATAAAGTTATAATAATAATAATTATTATTATTACTATATTAATATTTATGTTAATAATTATGTTTTCAGAGAATTAAATATAAATGTATTTTGTATTGTGTCATTGGCAGATTATAAATATTGATTAATAATAATAATAATAATAATAATAATAATAATTATTATTATTATGGCATATTACAGCTATAATAATTACTTTTCCAATTATTATAAATAGAATATTTTTGCAATAATATTATTTTAGAAGCTGCATAACAACACAGTATTTTAACTTCTGCAACTTTCTGATGCAGTCAGATGAACACATGAATACACATCCAAACTTATATTCTAAAAGAGTCATGAAAAGCTAAATTATGAAAAACCCTTGAAAACTGACTTCAGATATCAAATAAATGAAGGGAGTAACAGACTGTCCCCTTCAGTGTGTGATTCTGTCTCGCTGTGAGGGACACTGGTTTTTGGACTGTGGCATCAGGACGAGCTGGAGGAGCAATAAGAGCAGATGTGCAGCTTTACTGCGTCATCAGAACAGACAGATGCGTTATTGTCCCAGAGCAACGAACATGTCCCGCTGTTCCAGAGACACTGACACTGTTTCTGTGCTCAACAGCAGCCACATGACTCATTTAACAGCGCATTATCATCAGCAACGACAATTCACTTTCTGTACAGGGAAATATGACCTGAAATCAACTCAGTGAAAAGAGGTGCATAACCTTCAGAAACCTTCCTTAAGGAGGTCAAACCAGTGTTATGATTGTTAACTACAAATAAAAATATTACAAAAACATTTGAAATAAAATAAACCTTAACCAAAATAAAAATCTTACTAAGAAAAAAAAAACCTTTCTAATTTTCATTTAGCATAATTTAAGTACTAAAACTTCTAAGACTTACTAAAATTACTAACTAAAACTGAAATAAAAAAATAATAAAACTAAATAGACGTGTTAAATACAAAATATACACTATAAGGCTATAATACTGCTGAGACAGTAATAAGGCTATAATAATAAACAATAAATATTATTAAAATATTGAAGTATAAATAATAATAATAATAATAATAGTAATAATAATAATAATAACAACAACAACAAAATAATATTTAATGTTATTTTACTAAAATTACTGAAAGTGAAAATAAACTGGAATAAAAAATATAAAACGTAAATAGACATAGTAGACAGATATTTAAAACAAAAACACTATAACACTATAATAATGCTGATTCATTAATAATGGTAAATTAAAACAATACAAAATACATATTAAATATTAAGTATTATTAATAATAATATGTTAATAATAAAATAATAAAATGTTATTTTACTAAAATAATTGAAAATAGAAAATAGCTAAAACAAAAATTGAAATAAAATTGGATAGGATTACTACAACAAACTAAACTAAACTAAATAAATAAATAAAGAAATAAACATTACTGGGTCAAACTATATATCATTACAGTTTATTTTCTGTTTGTTTTATATAAGTAGAAAATGTGTAACATTACAAACCAATAAGCAATGAAATTGCATTATGAAATCTCTGTAATGAGACCCACAAAAGATGAAAATACAACACACACACACATACATACATTATATATATATATATATATATATATATATATATATCCACTAAAGCATGAAGAAGGTAAAAACCTTATGTTTTGATTATATGTGCTTGATGATTAGAGGAGCTCATGATCTTCAACATGAACTCAGATGACACAGAATGAACATCAAACACCTTCACACTGAGAAGAAAGACACAAAACAGAGGGGAAAAAACAGATCGCATTGAAGCATCTGCTGAAGTGTCATTCAGGGCTTTCAGAGGTGAGACGGTCGCTGTGCTGCGATGTTCAGCTCATTATTACAAACACACAGCCAGATGTTTGAGAGTCAAAGCAGCAAGGACACGCCTGCACCATCAGATACATTCATACACACCTCCATCCTGCAGCTACAGGCGTATGACTGAAAAAATACAGTGAGTTTGACTGTGCAAAACACACTGCTACAATGTAAAGGTGTTATGAGTGTGCTGCTATGCGGTTGCTAGGGTGTTCTGGGCCATTGTTACTTGTGATCACCTAGCAACCACCCACAACACACTGGAAACCTTAGTAACCATACAAAAAAGAACTAGCAACCAACAATAACAGCCTGGCAACCAAACAGCTATACGCTTAAAACCATTCAGAACACCTTAGCAACCATTTAGAAAAGCCCTAGCAACCACCCACAACACCTTAGTGACCATTTGGAAAAGCCCTAGAAACCACCCACAATACCCTGGCAACCACACAGCTAACCACAACATCCTAGCAACCATCCACAACACCATAGCAACCACACAGCTAAACACTTAAAATTATTCAGAACACCTTAGCAACCATATAGAAAATCCCTAGCAACCACCAATAACACCCTGGCAACCAAACAGCTATACATTTAAAACCATTCAGAACACCTTAGAAACCATATAGAAAAGTCCTAGCAACCATCCTAGTAACCACCCATTACACCCTGGCAACCACACAGTTACCCACAGCACCCTAGCAACCATACAGTGACACACTTAAAATTATTCATAACACCTTAGCAACCATTTAGAAAAGCCCTAGAAACCACCCACAACACCTTGACAACCAAAAAAAACACACTTAAAACCATTTAGAATACTTTAGCAACCATATAGAAAAGCCCTAGCGACCACCAACAACACCCTGGCAACCACACAGCTATACACTTAAAATTATTAAGAACACCTTAGCAACCATATAGAAAAGTCCTAGCAACCATCCTAGTAACTACCCATTACACCCTGGCAACCACACAGCTACACACTTAAGATGATTAAGAACACCTTAGCAACCATTTAGAAAATCCCTAGCAACCACTCAGAACACCCCAACACTCTGACAACCACACAGCTACCCACAACATCCTAGCAACCACCCACAACACCATAACAACCACACAGCTACACACTTAAAACCATTCAAAACACATTAGCAACCATATAGAAAACCCTAGCAATGGCCCACTACACCCTAGCAACCACACAGCTACACACTTAAAACCATTCAAAACACATTAGCAACCATATAGAAAACACTAGCAACAGCCCACTACACCCTAGCAACCACACAGCTACACACTTAAAACCATTCATAACACATTAGCAACCATATAGAAAAGCCCTAGCAACCATCCTAGTAACCAACCATTACACCCTGGCAACCACACAGTTACCCACCCATTAAGCAACCATATAGAAAAGCCCTAGCAACCAACAACAACACCCTGGCAACCAAAAAAAACACACACTTAAAACCATTCAGAATATTTTAGCAACCATATAGAAAAGCCCTAGCAACCACCCACAACACCCTGGTTGCTAGGGTTATGCTGTACGGTGGTTAGGGTGTTGTGAGCATCTGCTCAACATTTCTTCAGAAAAATTTAAATTTGGATTGAATTGTCAGGGCTTTTATCACTGCATTGCACATTTATAATTTCACAAATGAACTCATAAAGTTAAAATTTATGATAATACATTTTCATGTTGCATTCTAATGAACGGCAAATAAGATGCATTATTTGAATCTCGCTCATTCTGTTCATCCACTCGTCCTCCAAACACACAAAAAGCTTCAATCAAGCCCTAAAGAGGTTTAATGCATGTTGGATTGCACATGATTTCAGTCAATCCTCTGAGGAGAGACGGAATAATAGATTCAGAGAGAGCCGAGTCTAGTTTTCCTGCCTGCCTGCCTTCAAACGATGAGAAATTAGGACTCATTTACAGGGTGCTTTGTCTATAAAAGCAATTAGTCTTTCTCTCCTAGGATTCAGATCACATGTGAATGAGGAAGAGCTTCGCTTGCCTCTTTATTGTTCATGCACAGAGGAAAAACATACATGGGATTTGAACACACAAACTTCTGATTTGGAGGCAAATGTACGAAAGCCTGTTGCCATCGCTAAATAAAAATGAAATTACAATAATAAATAAATAAATTTGGACTTTTTATCTCACAATTCTGAATTTTTCGCAATTCTGTCTTTTCTCACAATTGAGATTTCATATGTTTCATTTCTCTATTTTTTCTTGTACTTCTGACTTTTTGCTCGCATTTTGAGATATTTCACAATTCCATACTTTCTCGCAATTGCAAGTTTATTTCTCACAATTCTGATGTTTTTCTCGCAATTATGAGTTTATATCTTGCAATTCTGACTTTTTTCTCACAATTGCGACTATCTTTCTTGCAATTCTGACTTTTTTCTCAAAATTCTGATGTTTTTCTCGCAATTACGAGTATATATCTCGTAATTCTGACTTTTTTTTCTTGCAACTCTGACTTTTTTCTCGCAATTATGACTTTATATCTTGCAATTTTGGCTTAATTTCTCAGAACTGTAAAACAGAAGTTTGCAACTGTGAGTTCTAAAGTCCAATTTTTCTTGCAATTGGGTGTTTATATCTCACAATTTTGTTTTTCTCACAATTCTGAATTTTTCTTGCAATTTCAAGTGCACATCTCACAATTCTGACCTCACAATTCATACTTTTTTCTCGCAATTCTGTCTTTTCTCGTAATTGCATGTTTATATCTTGCAATTCTGACTTTTTTCTTCTCGCAATTACAAGTTTATATCTCACAATTCCGACTTTTTTCTCACTATTGCGAGTTTATATCTCGCAATTCTGACTTTTTTTCTGAGAACTGTAAGATGTAAGCTTGTAGTTGTCAGTTATAAAGTCCAATTCTGAGGATGAAAAAAAAACTATTTTCTTACAATTTCGACACTTTATTACTCACAGTTGCTTAGTTTATATCTGACAATTCTGAGAAAAAGTGTCAAAATTGCAAGATGTACACTTGAAATTGCAAGAAGAAAGTCAGAATTGTGACATAAAAAGTTGCAATTACCTTTCTTATTTTTTATTCAGTGGCAGAAATGGGCTTCCATACTAATGTGTCACTGCTGGACTGTGAAAATTAAACTGAGAAACGGGAGGATTCAGAATGATTAGGCCCATTTCTGAGATTGTGTTCAAATGTAAATACAATCAAAACAACCAAACATACAATCAAAACCGGACTAATTCTGATTTGTTGTTGTTACATCAGCTGACAGGACGTGATGTTGCCATTGAGACCGAATGAAGACTAGAGTGATGAACGGCGTGATGTAAATCAATACGCAGTTATGAGGGCACACTAATTGATTTTATTAATGAAGTGCACCACACTCCACAAAACAAACAGATTGATAATTCTCATCTGCTCTTGAGCTTTACAGAGCAGAGATTAGATGAGGTCTGCACTCACATCAATACGCTGTCATATGAGCACCGCTCTGTGTGTGTGTGTGTGTGTGTGTGTGTGTGTGTGTGTGTGTGTGTGTCACTCAACATGCAGATCATGTGCTGCATTCATCTGGATGTGCAGTAAATGTCTTTATTCTTAATGTATCCTTTATTTAAGCAAATATCTTAAAAACAAGATTCCTTCTTACTGGCAGGTTATTTTAATATTATTAATATTCTAATACAGTATTTATTAATATTTTGATTTTTGAACTTATTTTCAAACCAGTATAATTTTATATTAGTATTTTATTTTATATTTTTAGTTTTCATTTTAATTTCAGTTTACGTTTTATTTTTTAATTTTATGGAATTTTGCAATTTTGACATTTTTTTTTTATTTATTAATATTTTAAAGTAACTTTTATTTTCTTTTCTTTTTATTATTTTAAAGTAATTTTTTAATCTTTTATTTTAGTTTTAGTTTTAGTAATTTTGGTATGTGATTTTGCATTTGTGACATTTTTACATTTTTTAAAAATATTTTAATTAAATATTTTAATTTTTATTTTCAGTTTTCATTTTAATTTTAGTTTGTTTTAAGAATTTTGTTACTTGTTTTGAAACTTTTATTTTATTTTTTTTTCATTTTTTGCTATAATTTCTATATAGCTTAAATGTACTTTGATTTCAGTTTAATAATATTTCTGTTAATCAGTTATTTTTACTTATTTATTGTGAGAGTTAACTGTGAGAGTCAGTTTCCATATCAACATATTTTAATATTTAAAAAAAATATATTTTTCATTTTAATTTCAGTTTAAGCTATAGTAATTTTGTCATTTAGCATTTTTGACATTTTTAAATGTATTAATATTTTTAACTATTTTTATATTTTCAGTTTTCATTTTAAATTTAGTTTTTTTTTAGTAATTTTGTTATTTGCTTTTGTCATTTTTGTTATTTCTATATAGCTTAAATGTACTTTGATTTCAGTTTAATAATATTTTGTTATTTAGTTATTTTCAGTTATTTATTTGAGTCAGTAGTCAAAGCAAAGTTTAATTTTTTCATCTACTTTACATTTTGTTTTATTTTAGCTGCCTTTTGTCACGGCCCTGGACTGTTTTTGTTGTGTTTTTGCTCCCCATGTGCTCCGTGACCCGGTTTCTGTCTCCCTTTGATTGTTAATTTGATTTAAAAGACCCAGTCCATTCAGTTCATGTTTGTCGGGTCTACCAGTGATGTTCGTGTGCCATTCCTTGTTCCATGTGTGGATTTACCCTGTGTTTTGGATTGAATTAAAGTCTATTTCGTTTATCCACGGCTCCGTGTTCCTTCCGGCAGCGACCGTGACAGAAGACCTGACCGACAAATTTCCGTGCGTTCTCTCCGTTTTTGTTTCCGCCTTTTTCCTCATGGTTTTTTGTTTCCATTCTGTGTATTCCCCATAGATCCCCTCCTTTGCCCAGAATACCTCCTCCTCCTGCTGGAGCAGGGGGAGAGATCGCTCGAGGGCCACACCAGACTGTTCCTGGTACTCGCCAACCTCTCCAGCTACCCGGACGATGTGCTCTGTGCATTCTATGACGCCAGCTTAAACTCCGCGTACAGAGCGCCGTCATCCGAGGAAGGCCCTCGAGCGAATTTCGCTGCGTTTGTGGAGTGGACACTGGCGAGACACGGATCCCCGTTTACCATCTGTCCCGAGGGGAATCTCGCTAGTGCTACTCCAGACCCAGTGCCCAGCCCACTATCTCCCCACTGCGCGGCGCGCATGCCCGAGCCCACCGGGACTAACAAGCCATCGCCGCACGGAGCGACAGTGCTGAGGATCGCCGCAGAGCCAGAGCCGCTGATGATGTCAGTCAAGGTGTGAGCCGGCAACAACGCCCGCCATGATGGAGAATACCGTGGACAGTGAGAGCGAGGAGAGGAGCTCCGCCCCCTGCACCACGGCTGAGGGTGAGCTGAGTATGGCACATGGATTGTGCCACAGCAAGGGAGAAAGGGCTCCACTTCCCAAGTTTGGCCCAGGGAGGGGCACAGATCCCAAGTCCAGCTCTCCTTCGTCCCTTGAATCACCTTCGTCTCCGCTGGTCCCAGCCAGCTCTGCTCCACTCCTCCGGCTGCACCTCGTCCCTCCGGCTCCGTCAGTCTCCTCCATCCCTTCGGCTCCTCCTCAGTCCTCTGTCACTCCGGCTCCACCGCGGCCATCTGGATCCCCGTCTCCACCTCGGTTGCCGGCGCCATCTGCTCCGCCTTGGCCCTCCGGATCCTCCCCGACGCCCTTGCTCTTCGGCTCTCCGTCTTCGCCTCGGGCTCCTGCTCCGCCGCCGTTGCTCGGCCCCCTGGAGTCGGCGGCCGTTCCTCCTCCATGGCTCCTCCCTCTGTCAGCTCCACCGTGGGTCGTCATCATGGCTGTGGCCTGGGTCCAACTGGACTCCTCCTGCTCCAGGTCCCTCCTGTCTCTTCCCTGGCTCCTCCCCACTTTGTCGCCACCCTGGTCTCTGTCTGCCCCCTCCTGAAATGTGCGTCCCGCGCCATAACACTACCACAGGGGAGGGGGGAGTAATGTCACTCCCCTGGACTGTTTTTGTTGTGTTTTTGCTCCCATGTGCTCCGTGACCCGGTTTCTGTCTCCCTTTGATTGTTAATTTGATTCCAGTTGTGTCTCCTTTCGTCCCTCATAATTCTGTGTTTAAAAGCCCCAGTCCATGTTTGTCGGGTCTACCAGTGATTGTTCGTGTGCCATTCCTCGTTCCATGTGTGGATTTACCCTGTGCGTTGGATTGAGTTAAAGTCTACTTCGTTTATCCACGGCTCCGTGTTCCTTCCAGCAGCGACCGTGACACCTTTAAAATACTGAAAATGATTTTTATGTGAGTTTTAGTTAACATTAACAACACTACAGAACACACGGAAGCTGCACAAGATTGGTATTTTTATGAAGACTGTTTTCTAAACCCAAGAAAAAAGTAGCTAAACACTAATATGAAGTAAATACAAACATTTATGCTTCTAAATTAAGTCAAATGCTCTACTGCATACGTTTTGAAGTATATGAAACAGCATGTAATATACAATGATAAAATGCAAGTGTTGTGCATTTTTATTTATACTTGGCATATTTAATTAAAAGTTTTAACGTTTAAAGTGCCCCTATTATGGATTTTTGAAAAATTACCTTTCATGCAGTGTGTAACAGCTCTAAGTCAATGAAAACATCCTGCAAAGCTTTAATAACTCTGAAAGTGCTCCGTGTATAAAGTTATTGTCTCTCAGAAGAAAGAGTGGACTCTGAGCCATTGAAACGAGTCGTTTTTAAAAGGAATCCCAAGCCCTTTCATGTTGATGTCAACATGAAATATTAGCATACTGCCCGCCCACTTGCTGCTCTTTTCGTGTTGGTCTGAATGAAAATGCAAATTCATTCTTCGCCACTAGGTGCCGCTTTTGGAGCGGTAAAAATAACTGTTTCCCGGTAACGCTGTACACAAAGCGGCACTGCGCTCACAAACGCTGCTTTATTAGGCATTACAGGCATGATGAAATGAAAATAAGACCAATCGGACCAATCACTGCAGATTAGCGTCATGCAAAGGAGGGGTTTTTGGAAAAATGAATCATTGAACGAATCGTTGGGAGTCGTTGAGCAAATAAGGTAAAAATAAATGCATATTATAAGACAATGAAAGTGTTTTTTGACCTTGCATGCATGTCAACATGCTGTTGGGGACTCACAAAACCAATGAACTTTCATAACCCATAATAGGGGCACATTCAATTTAAATAAAAAAGCAAGTCAAGCACAATGCACTGTAGGACACAGTATTCCACATACTGTTGCATATACTGCACATTCTGCCAAATGCATTAGATCATCCACAGAAAATATGCATACTACGCACAGAACCTGTACTATAAACAATCTACATTTAAAAGCAACAAGAAATTAATTGCACTCCAAAGCCGTTTGAAACGACATGATTTTGCATTATGAGCCGCAGCGGAAAGCTCACATCACAGGCAGTGTAACTGCAATTTGTTTTCTTATGCTTCCAGTTGTTGCTCCGCCTTGTTGTGAATTTCTATGAATATCTAAACAGCACCAGCACAAACATTGCATACATTAACACCAGGCCGCAGTTACCGGTTCAAGCACTAGATGGGGCTAGAAATCCTCGTTAAGAAGCTGCCGTCAGGAAATGATGGAGAGCAAGAGGTTTTGCTCTCCAAATCTGACCAAATTATTAATTAAAGCCTAAGCCTTCCCTCGGGACTCCACAAACAAAACAAATAAACTAACAACCGGCCTTGCAATCGTAACGAGGATTTGGGGCTTCTGCAACTATTCTGATAATATCATTATCAACAAGTGAGATATTTGCACAAATTCACCAATTGAATTTAGATTGGGCACGAGGGCCAGAGCATTTCAGCGGCATGAAATGATGGTGTGAATAGGGCCGGACCGCAGGAGAGGTCATGATTAATACATTAAAAGCTGCAGAAATCAATAGCAATTGAGCAAAGGGTGCTTAATATGAAGGGCCGGCCCTTGATCACTGTGTGCTTTTTATCTGAGGCCACTTTTCATTTCGGCAGAGCTGCTAACACTAGCACTAAATGACCACATGATAGATTAAAGTCTATTATAAAACAAACAGTTAAAGGCAGTACAGTCGGATTGGATGAGCTGCTGGAAAATAGCTGACGTAAACAAAGCCGCACATCCGTTCAGCTCTATATTAAAGCCTGCAGCTCTTCATGTGTCTTGAGGAAAGTGTGCTGGTGCTTCACTAAGGCATCAGATGCACTGTTTTCAGCTGCTGGGCCAGAAAACAGGGGAGGAAATCCCGAGCCGCATCTAGACAGCAGAAGATCATAGATTGCCAGTTGCTAAGCAATCACCAAGCAGCCGCCTAGCAACACCCTGCCAACCTCTCATAATAACCTGTTTATATGAAAAATAATAACTCTCATAATGACACCATTTAAAACATTCAAAAATTAAGCTGTTCACTGATACTCTTTAAAAAAATGTAGATTTATATATAAGAATTTTTAATCCAAAATGCACAATTTTGGGGAAAATAAATAAATGTAATAAAAAATATTTTTCTGACAAATTATAATTTTAATGACATTATATACATTTATGTAATAAAAATAAAAAAGACAATTAAAAAAATTAAAATTTATCACAGTTATTTAACTACATTATATAGTTATAATCAAACAAACAAACAAACAAACAAACTGATAAATAAATATTTTACTGACAAATGAAATACGATCATTTTAGTCACATTATGTTTTGTTATGTTTTGTAATAAATGCATAATTGAAGAAATAAATATGACAAATTAAAAATGATAAATACATGATATACGGTAATAAATAAATACTTTCAATGAGAAATAAGAAAAATAATTTTAGTTACATTGAAATATAATAAAAAAGACAAATTAAAAATGAAAATGTATCACATTATATATTTTTTGCATTAAATAATGACAAATTAAAAATGATAATTTTAGTCACATTATATTTTTGTAATAAATATTTTGCTGACAAGTTAAAAATAATTTATCACATTATATATATATATATATACACACACACATACTGTAGTACATAAACAAATAAATATATTACTGACAAATTAAAAATGATAATTTTAGTCATGCTATATATATTTTTGCAATATATAAACAAATATGTACAATATATAAACAAATTATAATTACATTATATATTGTAATAAATAAATAATTTTAATGAGAAATTAAAAATGATAATTTATCAGATCTATTTTGCAAAAAATAAATACAAATTAAAAATGATAATTTTAGTCACATATTTTTTTGAAAAACAAATATATATAACAAATTAAAAAGTATAAATCACATTATATATTGTAATCATTTAATAATTTTAAGGAGAAATTAAAAATTATTATTTTAGGTAGCCTGCGTGTGTGTAAAATGCATTATAAAACGCCTTTTGTATGTAGGCCTATTTTTTGTACACACATTTTAAGTCAAAAGCCACTGGTCACCATTGACAATTCTGACAATATGATTTGAAAACTGCAGTGAACTAATGACCTAAATTTTGGCCTGTTCCTCATCTAAAGCCATCATA
The DNA here is from genome assembly GCA_021397915.2 of Tor tambroides. Classification (NCBI taxonomy): domain Eukaryota; kingdom Metazoa; phylum Chordata; class Actinopteri; order Cypriniformes; family Cyprinidae; genus Tor; species Tor tambroides. The sequence continues at coordinate 8,181 of JAFVLL020030120.1, read as the reverse complement.
TTACTTCAGGAGACTTGGAATAAGACACAAATTATGCTATATTTTCATTTGTCATTTTAGAGTTCGACAGTCCCAGTTCTCATTCAGGATGTCCTAAAACTCTCTTCCGGTGCTCCACATCAAGTTTGGTTGAAGGATTCCCGTTAAAATCATCTGATTGGCTGCAGGTTGCGGTCGCTGACAGACAGTCCCACAATCCCCTGGGGCTGACCGGAGGACAGAGGCGAGTACAGACACGCCATTGCTCTCTAATTGATGTAAACAGAGTAAAGCTGAGTCAGCCTGTAGCGCATGTAATGTGTGTGTGTTTTATTCGTCAATCCCGTGGGCAGACTGCTTGAATTAATGTCAGCTTTTACTCGCCCTCTATTTTTACGTTTGCTAATGAGACATGAGACTGGAGAAATGTAATTAGAATATCCAAATCAATTAGAGCACGTTATTCCTACCGCATCAAAGCTCAGTACAGACTTTCATAATTTTATAACTCGTGTTGTACATAAATGCCAACCCTCCTCCCGTGATATTTCCATTAATGGGTGCAGTGCTTAAAATGTTACGACCAACCCTATTATCTTTACAGCAGCTGTTTTAATTCAGAAATGTGTTATGTGTTCATGAAATCAGATCTGATTGGCCGCTGCAACAAAACTGTGATTGGTCACTTTACTTGTCAATCAAATGGTCTCCTTCTGGTTCTGTCTAGTGTTATTTTACTCTTATTTATTAGTTTTTATTAATGAAATATTTATTCTTATATTTTTATTGTCTGCCTAAATGTTTTTTTTAGCAATTTTGTTACTTTTGTCATTCTTAGTGTGTGTGTGTGTGTGTATATATATATATATGTACATACAGAGATAGAGATAGATAGAGATAGAGAGAGAGAGATAGAGAGAGATATAGCGACAGATATAGATGGATATAGATAGATGTAGAAATATATATATATATATATATATATATATATATATATAGTGCTGTCAAATGATTAATTGCGATTAATCACATCCAAAAATTTTATGTACTTTTGTCATTCTTATTAGTGTGTGTGCATGTATATATATATATATATATATATATATATATATATATATATAGTGCTGTGAAAGGATAAATCACGATTAATCACATCCAAAATCCAAGTTTTTGTTTACATATTATGTGTGTACTGTGTATATTTATTATGTATATATAAATACACACATACAATATATATATATTTAAAATATTTACATGTATTTACATGTATATATTTATATTCATATAATTTGTATATAAATATTTAATATATAAACATAGGATATTTTTCTTAAATATATACATGCATGTGTATTTAAATATACATAATAAATATACACAGCACACATACACACACATATTTTGTAAACAAAAACTTTTATTTTGGATGTGATTAATTGTGATTAATCGTAACAATATTTTTGCATACATTAACTACATTAAACTAAATTAAACAGTTTATCCAAATATTTACATCCTGTCATTATGTATTATCACCAATTCATAGTGACCTGTTCAAAGTGATAAATAAATAAATGAATGAATGAATGAATGAATGAATGACAAATCATTTTTTTGGTTACATTATATATATTTTTATACAGCCTTTTTGTATTATAAAATATTTTTGTATATTTTTTGTACACAAATTAAATAATTATTTGAACTAAATTAAACTGCTTATCCAAAAATGTAAATTCTTTCATTGTACTCTCACCCATTTGTCATTCCAGTTCCAATTATTATTATTATTATTATTAGTAGTAATTTTTTTCCATTATTATTTCTTCTTAAGTTCATCTTTTTATGTTCATCATATTATCTTTTATGTTATGTTCATCTTATTTTATCATTTATTTATAGTTAATGCAGTCGCTGTAGCTGATGAGGTTTATATTTCACTGCAAGTTGTATTACAACTATATGTATATAACTATGTATGTAATGAATAAAATCTTGAATTTAAAAAAGCTCAATAAATGAATATATTTTGAGTCTTCTGATGCCACTGTATATGATGAACAGACAAAACTGAAGATTTTCATTGAATACCATCTTAAATTTTAGTCTGTTCCTCTTTGAAATGTGTCCAAAAAAAAAAAAAAAAAAAAAAACCACAACAGAACAACATGAGAGTGAATAAATGAAGACAGAATTTTAAGACAGAGTGAACTTTCTTTATAAGACTCCATGAAACCTCCAGGCTTTAATTTCGTGCTGAACATCGTCAGCTTTGGAAAACGTGTTAATTTCAGACAGTTAACTAAAAAAAAATCTCTTAACACATACTTAACACAAGTTTCAATAATAACACATTATCAGAGTCCAGTGTCACACTTGCACTTCATGTATTCTAAAATACAATGCAAATTGATTAAATTCAAATGAAGTGTCTGAAGTGAGCAGATTTTCTTGGTCTTTTCTTGGTCTTATGTATGTAACAATCCACCTTAGCAAGCAATGTAGCAATCATTCACAAGCACACACACATTTCCTTCATAAAATGAAACCACTCTCGTCTGTGACAGAATATGATTTAATGGCAGTATAAACAGACTGTTTTGTGCTTGTTCTTATCCTTAAGTAAAGACTGACTGCTTCCCTAACTTAATTAAACAGGCCCTGTGGGAAAGAGACGAGACGAGCATAACAGCAGGTACTGTGTGTGCTTCGTCTGTTCTCTTGTTTTTACCTGTTTAGGCATCCTTTTACATTTAACTGGCCTTGAAGCTGCTATTTTAATTTCTTATTTATGAAAAAATGTTGTTTAAATGTCGCTTGCAGACTAACTCGTTACTAACTAGCAGATTTTTCATGTGAATCGAGTAGTCCAACAGTGCTGACAGTAAAACAAGACTCAGGGTGAATGCAGGTCAATTGGGATACAAAAGTATTGAATTTAATGCTTCTTTTTGTTTCTGTTTGCATTGTGTAGAGCTGATTATAAGCCAAGCAAAATGGCAAGATGTAATATTTTAAAACAACAGTAATGATGAATGATCAGAAAGTAACACAGTTTACAAATACAGCAAATATGTATTTTAAAAATACAAATAAATGCATGTTTCACTTACCAATTTTAGCTGTTTATGATACTTAAAGTTAAAATTTGAAAGAAGAAAGGAAAGACAAGCGTTCTTGATTACAAAAATATTTTATAAAAATATATAGCCTCTAATGTAACTAAAAATGGAAAAAAAGAATAAAAATATTTTATAATTAATTAACTAAATTAACTAGTTAAAAGATTTATGGTTTATTTATTTATTCAATTTAAAATGCAATTTAATTAATATTATTTTACACTAATATATAGGTGACAGTACACAATGACCAAATTAATTTTTTTGGGATAAACTGTTTCATTTTGTTTAATTAGTTACATATATAGGAATGTTTCAGAACACAAAAATGACTGACAAAAATATAACGTTTCATTAAAATACTTATTTATACTGAAATAAATTTTAGTCAAAGCACTACAATTATTAAATGAACTGAAACAAGAAATAAATTAAACCGTAAAAAGCCCTAATAAGAATGACAAAAGCATGTGTAACAAAGCATTAAAATCATGACAATGTTGATTAATTTTATTTTGCTGTCAAAATCATTACAAATATAATATGAAAAATTTGCCTTAGACACAATCATCTACACAAACTACATTATATATTTAACTATTTGGACATAAATACAGTTTAAATATGACTGTATTCTCATGAAACATAATATCAGGAAGACAAGGTGAATAATCTGATCAGGCACTGCACACAGTTACTCTCTTGCATGACAATCTTGGCATTTTGGTGCCCTTGAAGTGCATTGTGGGAAGGGGACGCTACTCAAAGGTCATCCCAAATGAAAGTGAGAATCAGTCAGACAGACTGACTGACTGAGCTGAAGCTGGTTCTTACCTGAATGCAGGGCCGTCGTTCTGCAGCTTTAGGGCAGGTTTTGTCTCTTCATGACTCACTGAACACTGCAGATCCTCTTCAGCACTGACTGACTTTATCATTTACGCTCCAATGAAGCATTTCATACTAACAACAGAGCTGTGAATGAGAATCATCTGGTGCTGATCTTTAGTAGGATATCTGTTGCTAAAATGCTGGGTTAAAGAAGGTCAGGCATCAAAACAGGAAGTAACTGCACAAAATGTTTTCAAAATAAAAGTTCACAATTAAGCTCACAGAATCATTCATATTCTAAAACTATAACAGTTGTGTTTTTACCAATATTTCATGAATCACATTTATTGTATGCAATGAACCTGCATTCAAAATGTTATAGCGCCACCTTCAGCACAAATAGTATGTGGAGGACTAAACCTAAAAACTGGTTTTAAAATAAATAAATCATTTTAATGACAAATTAAAACATATTGTTTTAATTAGATTATATATATATTGTAATAAAATATTTACTGACAAATAAAAAATAATTTTAATGACATCATATACATTATTATAATAAAAATAAAAGACAAGTTAAAAATGTATTACACACACACACATATATATATATATTTTTTTTTTCTTGTAATAAACAAACAAATATTTTACTGACAAATTAAAAATGATAATTTGGTCACGTTATATATTTTTTGCAATAAATAAATAAATAAATATGACAAATTAAAAATTATAATTACATTATATATTGTAATAAATAAATGATTTTAATGAGAAATTAAAAATGATCATTTGTTACATTTAAATAAAATAAAAGACAAATAAAAAATGATAATTTATCACATTATATATATATATATATATATATATATTTCAACAAACAAACACACAAATAAATAAATAAATAAAAGACTAATTAAAAATGATAATTTTAGTCACATTATATATTTTGGAATAAATAAAGAAAGAAATATTTCACTCACAAATTAAATTGCAATCACACTGTTATAGTGCCACCTTCAGCACAAATATGTGGAGGACCAAACTTAAATATAAATATAATATAATATAATATAATATAATAATAGGAAAATAAATGAATGAATGAAAAAAGAAATAAATAAAATGTAAAAAAAAAAAGAAAAAGAAATGAAAGAATAAAAATAAAGTTTGAAATGCACAAAATCATAAAGGAAAATAAGTAATACAAAAAGTATTGACTAAATTTAAGTAAAAATTAATTAATTTAAAAAAATTTTTTTTCCAGGTTTGGTCCTTTATACAAATGAGATTAATTCAGACTTTAAATAGTCCTTAGACCAGCTGATTTGTTTTTCTTATGACTTACTGATGTAAGTGTGTACAGGTGCGTGATTGAATTAATTAAGAAATGCACAAGGATCATTTTTTAAAATTCATGAAATTATGCATGCATCATGTCTTATTTTCAATGCCTCATTTTAATCTGCTGTTACAGAATATTTCTTTATTTAAAGTAAAGAAAATAAATGTCTTTCTTGTCCTGTGAGCTCTGATGAAGCTCCATAAGCGTGTTTGTGCTGAAGTACAGTAGTTTCTTTGTGTCTGCTGACACATCTACAGCATTACCGATGGTGCCATCACAAAGCAGCGCTGCCTGCTGATACATTACTGCTATTTGTGCTAAGATACCTAAAGAAGACTTTGGCGAAGTGGAAGTCATCCTTCCATTCAGACAGTTTTGCCTCCTGCAGTATTTGTGCTGGATGACAACCTAGATAACATGTATTAGCAGAGAGAAGAGCTCAGAGGAAGGTTATCATCAAACACCATTTGTTCAGATACGCCACTGTACCGATAACCGCGAGAGAAAGAGTGTGCAATTGCTTCTCAAACTTCCTCAAGAAAGGTCTCAGGAGGCCAATGCTTTCCCGAATCCTCAAGGAAGAATTTTGCTAAGAGGTTATTATGAAAGATCTGCAGCCTGTGAGACATGTTTGAATACGGCTTAAAGCCCTGATTTGGGTCATTGTTATTTTTTTTCTTGCAATAAAGTAATTTCATTTAAAATAAAATGCAATTTAAAAATGTAATTTAATTCTTTTTTTTTTGCAATAAAGTAATTTCATTTAAAATAAAAATATACATGCAATTTAAAATGTAATTTAATTCTATTAATTTTTGCAATAAAGTAATCAAGATTAAGCAATTTAATTTAATTCTGTAATTTAATTCTATTAAATGTAATATAGTTAAGGCTAGAGAGTTGGGGCTAATTGTAATTTAAAATGGAATTTAATTCTATTCGATTAATAAATATTAATAAGTCTTCAAAAACAATAAATAAATAAAAAATAAAACTAACTAATTAAATAATTAGACTAGACGGTTGGGTCTAGTTGCAATTAAAAACAATAAAAAAACAAACAAACAAACAAACAAACAAATAAACTAAGTAAAACTAACTAACTAACTAACTAACTAGACTAGATGGCTGGGGCTAGTTGCAATTTAATTTGAAATTTTATAAAAAAAAATAAATAAAAAAAACTAATGTAATCAAGGGCTAGTTGCAATTTATTTATTTATAAATAAATAAATAAATAAATAAACTAATGTAGTCAAGGCTAGATAGTTGGGGCTAGTTGCAATTTACAAATTTTAAAATATTTAATTATACTACTTTTAAAATATATAAAAAATAAATCAAATAAATAATAAACTAACAATCTAGTCTAGACTACACAATAAATAAATAAATATTGTAGTTATAGCTAGATATTTGGGGCTAGTTGCAATTTTATTTAATCTAAACAAACAAACAAACAAACAAACAAACAAACAAAAACAATCTATAATGTAGTCAAGGCTAGACAGTTGGGGCTAGTTGCAATTTTTAATAAATATTTGCAATAAATATTTGCAATTTATCATATATTATAATTTTTACTTTTAAAATATAGATAAAAATAAATAAATAAACAAACTAGCAATCTAGTCTTGAATAATTAAATAAATAGACAGAAGTCAAGACCAGATTGTTGAGGTTTGGTAAGGAAAATTGATTAAAATGGAATGAAATTCATTCTTTTCTTTTTTTTTTGGACTATTCTACAGTTCGTTTCCACCATGATGTAGAAAAAGAAAATCAAATGTTGTCATGTGGCACAACATACTTTCATCAAATGTTAAATTTTCTTAACAGATGGAAAATCAACAGTAACATGATAATGTATTTCTCAAAATAACATTAGTAGTTTTATTTCTTTTTAAAAAGCACATCAATTCATCTCCTGTTTGTGGAAAGTGCCAGTAATGCTCACTTCTCAGCATCAGCCGATTCTGAAGAGCTTGATTTAATACGCTTTGGCTCTTGTCTTCTCTGTCCTGACCACACCTCATCATTCATTTAACACGTTCACTGTTTTCATGCTCGCCTGTAGCTGTTATATTCACTGACGTCTGCACTGAGAGACTGTATCATTTATGCTCCATTGTGTAAACGTTTCATCCTGACAATGAAGCCATAGATGATAATCAGTTGGTATTCATCTTCAGTCGCTGCTGCACAAATGTTGGTCTGATGCTAATATCATCGCTGCGAGACAAAGAGGCACTTGAGCAGGACAGTCACATTCACCAGCCAAAATATTCAGCTCTCACACATTAAAACCACATCAGTCATTCAGAGATCAAAGCGTGAGAAAATCTTACTACTCAGAGAAAACATTAAAATGCATTAAGATCTCAAATCAACCTCAGAGATGTTAAAGGAGCTGATGTGAAGGTGCAAGAAGCAAGCAAATGTCATTTTACATCAAATGAACACTGATTTTAACAAATATGGTTAAAGAAAAAGTTGTTCTGACATTATTTATTGCACTTTCATTTAAAAAGTTACTCAGTGAGTTGAACTCGAGAACCGGTTCAGTCCAATTTGTGAACAAATCTTTTTGACTGAATCACTGAGTCAATGAGTTAAACTCACTAAACGGATCAGTTCATTTTGTGAAAGAATCTTTTAGACCAAATCACTGAGTCAGTGAGTTGAACTTGAGAACCAGATAAGTCTGTTTTGTGAACAAATCTTTTAGCCTGAATCACTGAGTCAGTGAGTTGAACTTGAGAACCAGATCAGTCTGTTTTGTGAACAAATCTTTTAGCCTGAATCACTGAGTCAGTGAGTTGAACTTGAGAAGCGGATCAGTTCATTTTGTCAAAGAATCTTTTAGACCAAATCACTGAGTCAGTGAGTTGAACTTGAGAA
>JAFVLL020030119.1:0-14643 GCA_021397915.2 Tor tambroides | reverse complement strand
TGATTCCATCACGAGAGTTTGTTGACTGTGCACCTTAAAATAAACACCTAACGTTTTACTTACCTGTGTGTTCGACTGATTCCATTACAGAAATACAGAAATGTGCTGCAAATGGTCACAACACAGCCAAATACAGAAACTCGCTGCAAATGGTCACAACACAAACAAATACAGAAATACACTGCAAGTAGCACAGACCACAATGGGGGGGACAACAATGTTTACAAAAAATTAACCATGATTTTATAATAGTTACCATGGTTTAACTACAGTAAACATTTTTAATTTATGTGTGTGTGTGTGTGTGTGTGTGTTTGTGTGTGTATGTATATATCGTAAAACCATGGCTAATTTTTGTAAGGGAAGTTGTAAAAGTAGCCAGCTTACATTACGTTTCACAGTTACAGTAACTGTGAATTTCGTCAGCTTATTTAGGTTAATAATATCCAAAAAATCTAAGGAATCATATGATCAGGCTTTTAAAATAAACAAAAAAATCACCTTTCAGAGTAGACATTGATAAGCATGTCCTAGCCAGGTCGTAACTTGTGGCGTTTCCCTTAAACATTTCCAATGTGGTCTGTGTGTATTTTCAGCACGTTTTTGCAGCATGTTTCTGTATTAGTTTTTATTGCGAGTATTTGCAGTGTGTTTCTGATTTCACAGCACGTTTCTGTATTTGTTTGTGTTGTGAGTATTTACAGTGCGTTTCTGTTTTCACAGCACGTTTCTCTATTTGTTTGTTGTGAGTATTTGCAGCGCGTTTCTGTTTCTGCAGCACATAAAATTGCACATAAAGTCACCATACCAGAAACTGTTCGGGCATCCAAATTCTTCAGAATATCTTCTTTTGTGAAGAAAGGAATTCATACAGGTTTTGAGCAACTTGAGGTTGAGGAAAAGACAGAATTTTCTTTTTCTTAAGCTTTTCTGTAGTTTTTATGATGCCCTATAACAGCACAAATTCTTCTAGAACCTCACCACCATCAGTAAAATTTTTTAGCTAATTACAACAACTAAAATCAAGTACGGAGCGTCCTTCAGGAAGTCTCTTGTCGTAATGGTGCCATCCGCAGAGAAGTGAGGTAAAAGGTGGCTATCTCAGTAGTTATAAGGTTCAATTATGCAAATGTGCTCTTCTTCTATCACTTTCAAATGTAGTTCAAAACCTACATTTAAAAGTACTTCTGAATTCAGTCCTTCAAAACATTTTTTGTCACAACTACTACTACCACGGATTTTGTTTTACACCCTTTTTAGGTGTAACCCTCCAGGTTTGGAAAACTGAAGTAAACTATTGCAGGATACTGTAGAGATACACTGGCGACTGCAAATGTAAGCAAATCACTGGTCTGAAAATGCATTAAACAGCACATGCATCTGTCAAAGCACTTGACAGGGCAAGCCATATTAAAACATATGCTTAAAGAGTTTGTTTAAAGCACTTAACGTAACATGACACATCCTCATGTTTTGGGCAGTTTGGATTGTGCATTTTTCCTGCACTGCTCACACTGTGACCTCTGCTATTTTTCAGATGTGTTTTATCCATTAAAATGAATTATTCACTGCTGTAAAATGACGTGACCAGATTAATGAATGAAATAAAGTTATTGTTGATTACTTTCATTAATGATTATTAGCTGTTTGCTATCTGACGCCAGAAAACATCATTATTTTTGCGGTTGTATTCAGCAATGTCAGTAGCACAGAAATCACACTTTTTGCACACAGTTACACACCTTTATTGGTACGTATTCCGCGCCTTGCGAAAAAGTTCCCACAGGTACTTATTTTGTCATGAGATCAGGTAGATATATACACACATATACACAGGTTTCTTTTTTCTTTTGAGTCAAATTGGTTAAATGTGTTAAATAAATGTAAATGGAAAAAGTTAATGGAATTAAAAATACTTAATTACTGCCATTAATTAAATGCAATTAAATCAAAAAGGTTTGTAAGCATTTGTAAATTTCTAAAGTTGTGCATACTGTACGCATTTAATATTTTTATAATGCATGTTTCAGTGTCTATATCAGAGGTGCTTTTTACTATGAAGAGCCAAAAATCTAACTTTAGGGCTGTGGGCTGATAGTAAATGCTGCATTATGTTCAACTATATCATTGAAAAACATAAATAAATAAAATAAATAAACCAAATTCACCTATATTTTCTACATTTCAATGGAAAGACTTAATTAAAAACATGTGTGCTAGAGTCAGGTATAATACATATAACATTGTAACCATTTGTCTCCACTATCATGTATTTTCTTGTAGGAGCTATATTTGCATTAGTTGCATTAAAGCAGGGGTGCCCACACTTTTTTGTGTGGGGATCTACTTTTCAAATGAGAAACTCACCGAGATCTACCAAGTGAAAAATAAATAAATAATAAAATACATATAAAATAAATAAATAAAAAGTCATGTCGGGATGTATCTTAATATTGCATTACTTTAATTTTTAATAAAATAAAAAAAATAATAATAATAAAATAATGTTCAATTCTTAGTACCCCTGTAGAACTGTGCCTGCATTTACCTAAAGCAGTGGTTCTCAACCTTTTTTACTCCAAGACCCCCTCCTCTCCAAATCAATACTGGAAGCCCAAACTTTTCTATTCAATAATACCTTTGTATTTGTTATTACTTTTAAATTACATGTAATTTCTTTAAAACAAAACAAATTCAACATGGATTTAAAATTCCATGTTCTTTTTTGCAAACATACTTTGGAAAATGTCACTGCAGATATTCTATTCAACTTAAAAGTTTGTAAAGCTCAATTAAACAGTAATTTTAACATATAAGCACAAGTCAACCTACCATACCAAACAGTGAGGACTGCTTATAAAGTACTATACAGGTCCATTCAGAATCACTAAACACACCAAATTACAAATGAAAAATAAAACCATTCTGAACTCAGCGATCTGAAGGCGGCTCGACGCCACAGTGAATAGTTCCTCTGTCAGAACAAGCAGTTTGCAGCATCTGATGCCCATTTGTACATAAACGCCACTGATCCTCACAAACTTTTCCAAAACACGCACACATCCATAAACACTCGCTGTATTCAACTACATGAACATACTGAGCTGTAGCCTATTCAAGCAAAAATATGATGTAGTGATGAGTGAGCCGAGAGTGCACACGGTTCGTTTGCGCATCAAATAACGGACACAATTGCGCGCCTAATGCACAATCCTGTATGTCACTGTAATCATCTTTACCTTGATTACAATCGTCATCCATCAAAACTTTAGGCTACTAGTGTGACACTGGCTTCTTTTATCCAGCCGAGAGCTGTAGTTTGTGTATCATATGCTCATACAGCGGTTTTGAGCCGCCGTTCAGTCTGTATTTCACACAGCGCAATGAAAAACGGGCTGCTCCGAAACACAGAACATCACAGAATACGTAGGTGGTGCTGTTATTTATTTATATATATTTCTTACATTATTTAACATATTAGTCATAACTTTAGTGAATAGGCTATTAGGCTATTATATTTTAGTTTTATCTCGCGCCGCCCGGTTGAGAACCACTGACCTAAAGCGCGATCTACCAGCATTGCCTTCGCGATCGACTGGTAGATCGCGATCGACCTATTGGGCACCCCTGCATTAAAGTGTTGATAACTCATTTTCTCTCTTCTTTAAGCTAGTCCAATATTGGCAGCATCCACTCTTAACACCTGTCACCCTGCATTGAGCGGCTGAAGTGCTAATATAGCATGCTAACGCACAGTCGATGACTCACATGCAAACTGGAGGCTCGCTCTTCTGCTAAGAATTGCTCCTTGTGGGTTGAAGGCAGTGCACTGGTATATTCCTCCATCCTGGGCCCGGTCCAGACTCCTAATGACCAAATTTCCCCCTGATAGCTGCCGACGGGTATCGGTACTGAGATTAATCAATGTGCCGTTCAGAGACCACCTACAGACACACAAACAGACAGATGATAGCACACACAGCTCAATGTGTTGTGATAACGGCTGATTTTGAGTGATTTTTCATGATAACCTTTGAAATTGATTTTGTTTTGGATGTACAAATGCCATGTGGAATATCAATGGATCATTACAAAGCAGATTCAGATTGGTATTATACTTCATCCCTGATTCATTTCAATAAGAAATATTTCAAAACCTGAACAGTCTTATAGTCTATGAAAATGTTGTGAAGAAAAGCTACATTTTTCTCACTGAAAGTCTTGTTTCACTTGGAAATGCATCATATTATACAGGTAAAATCATTTGCAAATGGCAATTCACGTTGAGTTTTTATGCTGAAAGATTTCCAGCAGCTCTTTTTGCTGTCCTTTTCATTGTGAGATGATTAGCGCCGGAGAGTCTCATCAATTCCACTTTCTCACACCTCATCTACGCCTATCATTAAGACCTAAGACCCAAGCCCACCTGAGGCCTTAACTACTAGCATGCAATTCAGAGGCTAGCCCGCTAATGTGGATAGATTTTCAAAGGGCGCAAGATCATTTAAGGATCCTGGGGCCTCACTAGTCATTCACTTTGACAGGGTGTCAGCTGGGTTGAACTCCCACAGTTCAACTGTGTGTCTGCACACCCCAGGAACAGATGCTGAGTGCTAATTTACTAGCGTGAGCAGTGGATGCAAATAAGCTAATGGAGGTGTAAATACAAAAACAATCTTATAGAGCTTTTTCAAGGCTCCCCACTGTCCACACAATATATAAAATCTCTATGACTTTTCCGGTTGTTCGAAATTTAATGGACAAGGATTGTGCATAAGGATTTTTGCTAACAACTTACCAGTTCTCACTATTAACTAGCATGCATTTTACTAGCAAATTGGCTGTTTATTAGTGCTCATAAAACACATATTAATTACATATTCTGGATTGACCATATTTTAGATCCCTTAAACCTACTTCTTACCTAAACTTAACAACTACCTTACTAAATATTAATAAGCAGCAAATTAGGAGTTTATTGAGGCAAATGCCATAGCTAATAGTTAGTTAATAGTGAGAACTGATCCTTCAAATAAAAAGTGACTGGATTTTTTAAAATATGTTTTACTCAATTTCTACCTGATAACATATTTTATAGTTTGGCATAACAAGTAAAATATATATTCATTTAAAAAATGTCTATGGAGCTTTTCAGATTCAGATCCAAGACTGTAGAAAAACTGGTTCTTAAAACAACAACAACAACATATTGATTTTTAGTTGCTTTGGCTAATTTAATGTTTGTTTACTTTAATGTAAAGTCATATTGAGGCATACTGAAAGTTTGCTGAGGCCCCCTAGTGGGTCTCGGTCCTGCTGGTTTACAACCACCATTATAGAAATGAATCTAAAATCTCACAAGACTGGTAACATTAACACTGTGTGGAGTTTTAGTAAGTTATAAATACTTGTAATAAAAAATGATCACACTAGCAAACTAAAAAGGAACACTCCCATTAATTTTAATTCTTGCAAAACAAAACCTTTTTTTTCAACAGATTCAACGTTTTATTTATTCTACTTTTTTAATGAATATATGTATAATTATTTGTATTTTTGAAATTATGTAAATAATTAAATTATATAATAATAATAATAATAATAAAATACAAATTAAAATTTGTTTTGTCTTCCAAACTGTTTTTTTTCCATGGGAACAAAAAAGCGCAGTTTACTGACAAGGAAGGCCATGATCTGGTTTTCACCACCCACGCTGTGAAATTCACAAATTTATTCCTAAGAATGCACATTTGCTGTCAAGTGTGCCTTTAGTGAATGGCACAACAGGTTAACCATACATCCATAAATGAGCAAATATGATGGAATATCACTTGATTCAATGCATTGGTTCCAGTCACAGCTTCTTACCGTTTTCACCCATGTATATTTATTATCTTTTCTTTTCAGCATGTTTATCTCTAAGAGCAGCTGTATATGTCATGAACATAGCAGGGATCAGGGTAAGGGCCAAGAACAAAACGCTCTTGACATCTCAGAATGTAATAGCTTTCTTGCTCCGCTCAAATCATCAGCTGCTTCTAATGTGAGGTCTTTCGCGAGCAATGCAAATAAGAGCCGTTCGACGTCAATAAGCGGTTTTCAGTTGGGTAAAAATAGTAGCGAAGCAAGTGAGGCCCGATCAAGGGCACTTGACACACGGCGGCAAATAGGTGACACATCCGCGCAGGCTGCGATAGCAGGAGAAAACGGAGATCGAGTGAAGGGAGGTGTGAAGTGGGGTTACGTTCGCCTCAGGGCTTTTCTAGAAAGTGCAGAGTCTCCGATGTGGCTAAGGCTGAACTGGAGTCGACCCTGCTGTTCATATCAATTTTGTATGAGGGGGGGCGACATCATTGATATGACTGCTGGTGTGGGATCCAAAGCACCAGGCTCATCTGCTCATCTCTCTGCTCTCCTCATGGTGCTCAGACCTTCAACACCTGTGGACCGCCCTGGAGACCAGTCTCTGGCTGTGGCGCCAGCGTATGTTCCAGGGGAGCAATTTCTGCTTCCACATACACACACACACACACACACACACTTGCAGGCCAGCAATGCAGGCCAGACACTCTCAATGCTCGGTTTCTAAGAAAAACCAAAACAAGAACACATAAAACTAAACTGTATTCATTTGGGCTGGGTAATATATTGAATATTCACAATATATTCATTATGATATTAAATTAAGCAACATCAGACCATATGAATGGATTAATTCTTCAGAATTCCTTGTCTTGTGACTTGTGAGTAGGAGAGTGTTGACAGATGTTTTAATACAGTTTCTGATTTAAACTTAATAATTTAAAACACTGATTCAACAATTTATTTGATTCATCACCCAAAAATGTTCAGGTAAGTGTTTATATGTTTTTCCTATATTAAATATTTTCAGACTTCTGTTGCTGTATATTATGTAGTGTTATATTAGCGCATATATAACAAAAAATATTTTTTTTAAAATTGATTACATCACTTTTCTATATATTATTTCACTTGATTTCAGTTCAGCTAAAACAATTTGTCTTTTTAAGATTCACGTAAACAATTTAGTCCAACTCAAATTGTCCAATTTTTGTAAAATCAGACTAAAGACCCATTCACACCAACAAAGAAAACTATAACATAACTAGGGGTGGCCGGTATATATATATATATATATATATATATATATATATATATATATATATAATATTTTTATTTATTTATTTTTTTTTAAATGAGAATAAATTAGCAAACTACAGACAATAGGACAAATACAACAGAACAAAATTAAAAATCTGGTCTGAAACAGAAAATTCTGTATGCACTTGAAACTGAAAATGCATTTTAATAATTATTTATTATTTTATTAAATAATATAAAATTATTTTTAAGATATTTTAATTTAACTTTAATTTTAATGATGCTGAATTTAAAAAAAAAAAATTCCGTTGATAATTTTCGGCGGCCAAAATTTCGGTGCATCCCTAGAACAAAGATCAATATTAAATTTAGTTTTTTTAAAGGTACAGAAGGTTTATTTAACAGTAAGAAGTATTACAGAAATTAAATCATCAAATGTAAAAAGGAAAAAAAACCCAGTAGTCTTCAGTATATGAATTAAATATAATTTGATTCTTAATAAAACATTTAAAAAATCTATTCAGTCAGTGAGCAATTTTCTGTTTTGTTATTCGATTAACATTAATGACACTGATAGCAGCAGGAATATTAGGCTGCTGTCTTTGAGACCAGATAAAGACTTTATATCAATGCCACAATATATATCGTTATACTGTCAAGCCCTGACAATAACTATAGTAGCATCCACCCCAATGGATGGTAACATTATATTTAATGTCGTCTGCAGCATTAAATGCTTGACATTTTTAAAGTCAGGTTGATTCTGATTGGCTGCTGATGTTTTTAATCATTCAGTGGTTCTGAAAGATATTTTTAAGATATTATCGGTGCATCGCTATAATGTGGATATCCTATTCTCATAGAAATTAGACTGATTATTAAACTTTAAAGTTATCGTCCTGAACAGGCCTTAACAGACCTACAGTAGATATAGAATTACTAGGTAAAGTTTCACTTGTTGGTTGTTTTAGCTCTAAGTATGAATTTGGAATCCAAGTTGTAACCCATAATAACCTGATTCTGCAGCTGTTCATCCATGGATGTATATCAGAAGCTTTGTTTGCATTTAATTTTGCAGTAAACTGTGGTCAAAAATAAAAAAGAGGGTGTACGTTACTTTCCACCACCAATGAACCACAAGGAGCACCCAGCAATATATTCCAGATATACCAGATCGCCAATTATTCTTACAAGCTCTAACAAAAATGTAAAAATTCTGCTCAGCAACTGAAGATACTTCCTCTTTATTTGAAACATTACAGCCACAAGCCATTTCATAAAATGGAGTGAAAAGTGTTAAATGCTTTGACAGTAAATGGCACCTATGCTGTTTTGCTGAAATTATGGGTTCTCTAATCCAAATACATCATGAAGACTGTCCAAAATATGCGATATATATATTTTAGTACGATATATCACCTACAGTATTCACAAAACGTAATAAGTCTGCCAAAAAGGTGCACAAGGACTTTTGTTCCTTATGCTTGAAGTCAAAACCATCATTTGGTCTTTAATCGCGTTTGGTCTCGTACTATATCGCATACCTTGTCAGTATCTGCGCTTGCTTGCCTATTTGTTGTGATAAACAGGATAGTGTGTTCAAGCGCCAGCGGAAGACAGTGTAAATACTGTTGAGAGAAGCAGTCTATCAGCGGAAGTTAAAATCAAAAGTGTATTTACTTGTCTCATTAGTGTTTAGCGCAGTTGCTGTTGCTAGGAAACGCTTGTTTTGTTTAACTTGTTGAGACTTGCTGAAATTGCGTTTGGTCTCGTACTGTATTGCGTACCTTATCAGTGTCTGCGCTTGCTTGGCCATTTGTTGTGATAAACAGGAAAGTGTGTCCAGCTGAATTCAATTAGTGATTTGTCAAGGGTATTAAAAAAGCTTAGTATACCGCGGCAGCCGTCGTGTGAAGACCGAAGAGTGTAAAGACACATCGACTCTACCGTGCGACACCACCGGGCAGGGACACAGGTAAGAGTTGTAAGTATCACTTTTCATTTATCCTCTTTCCTACTACTTTTTTCTCTTCTGTTTTATTTTTATTTTATTTTTTTTATAACCAATTCTTACTATGTGTTTCCAGATCTCTACTATCACTACCACTCGCAAACCATGGATCACACACTGTAGGCAGCGCAATCCTAACAACCTGCACACTTCGCCTATGTCTGCTAGTGCACTACTTTCTTTTTCTATTGGTCTCTGGAATTGTCAGTCTGCTGTCAACAAAGCTGATTTCATTACTTCCGTTACTAGTCATTCAAGGCTAAACCTCATGGCCCTGAAAGAGACCTGGATCAAACCAGAGGACAATGCTACACCTGCAGCACTCTCCAATAATTTCTCCTTTTCCCACACTCCCCGTTTGACTGGAGGAGGTGGAGGTATTGGTCTGCTCATCTCTAATAATTGGAAATTTACTCATTTACCATCACTGAGAATGAACAGCTCCTTTGAATCACATTTGGTTACTATTACCTACCCTCTTAAAATCCATTTTGTAGTTGTTTATCGACCTCCAGGACCACAAGGTAACTTTGGAAGAATTAGATGTGTTGCTCTCAACCTTTCCTGAGGATGGTGCTCCCTTAGTTATACTTGAAGACTTCAACATCCACTTAAATAAACCTCAGACTGCAGTCTTCCACACTCTGCTTGCCTCTTTTGATCTCAAGAGAGTGTTAACTACGGCTACTCACAAATCAGGCAACCAACTGGACCTTATTTACACACGACACTGCTCCACTGATCATGTGCTGGTTACTCCACTGCACACCTCGGATCACTTCCTACTCACTCTTAACCTCAACATGATTCCTGACACAACACATACCCCTCTACATGTCATCTTTCGATGTAACCTACACTCACTCTCACCCTCCCAGCTATCTGCTATGGTTTCATCTTCGCTTCATCCCTCTAAACAGTTATCATCTCTTGATGCTAACAATGCTACTGATACTTTCTGTTCCACTCTGACATCTTGTTTAGACACTTTCTGCCCCTTATCTTCCAGGCCAGCCCGTACCACCCCTTCTGCCCCTTGGCTATCTGATGTTCTCCGCGAACATCGTTCTAAGCTCAGGGCTGCAGAAAGGGTATGGCGCAAATCACAAAATCCTACTGACCTTAATTTATATCGATCACTCCTCTCTGACTTCTCTGCTAATGTCTCCACTGCTAAAAGGACATACTGTCACAACAAAATTAACAATTTGCCTAACTCTCGCATGCTCTTTAAAACAATTTCCTCCCTCCTTTGTCCTCCTCCTCCCCCTCCTTTATCAACCCTAACAGCTGATGACTTTACCACATTCTTCATTAATAAAATTACATACGTCGACTTGATTGCACAGATACTATTTAAACTGAACTGAGCTGGACGATGACATCACTGAATTCAATTATGAAATGCCTTTAACTGAAAATTGAGTGTCTAATCTTGTCATTTTACGTTATTGACACACTATTTTCCTATTTAATACTGTAAGCTGCTTTAACATAATCTGTATTGTTAAAAGCGCTATATAAATAAAGGTGACTTGACTTGACTTGACAAACCTCACTGCACAATTCTCCACTCCACAAACTGTCAAACACATCTCACCAGTAAACATACACTCGTTCACATCCTTCTCTCCACTCTCTGAGGCAGAAGTCTCTAAACTCATCTTTCCAATCATCCTGCTAGTCTGCTTAATCCTATTCCATCTCATCTCCTTCAAGCCATTTCTCCTGCAGTTGTACCTGCACTCACTCACAGTGTTAACACATCCCTTCACACTGGAGTTTTTCCCTCAGCATTTAAACAGGCTCGTATAAGCCCACTTAAGAAACCTACTCTTAACCCAACTCTTTTAGGGAACTATAGACCGGTTTCCCTTCTATCTTTCATTGCAAAAACACTTGAATGAGTTGTGTTCAACCAAGTCTCTGCCTTTCTCACACAGAACAACCTCCTGGACAGCAACTTGTCTGGCTTCAGAAGTGGACATTCGACCGAAACTGCTTTGCTCTGTTGTTGAAGCCCTAAGACTTGCAAGAGCGGCTTCCAAGTCTTCATTACTTATCTTGCTTCATCTGTCCGCTGCTTTTGATATGGTCAACCACCAGATCCTCTTGTCAACCCTATTGAGAAAGGGCATCTCAGGAACCACACTTCAGTGGTTTGAGTCTTACCTCTCAGATCTTTCAGTCTTTCAAGCTATCTTGGAGAGGTGAAGTATCCAAGTCGCAACATCTAGCTATGGGGTGCCTCAGGGGCAGTTCTTGAACCCTTCTCTTCTCTGTCTACATGACATGCCGGTTCTGTCATTCAGAAACATGGCTTTCGTATCACTGCTATGCTGATGACCTCAGCTCTACTCTCATTCCATCCTGATCCGACGATAGCTGATCGCATCTCAGCTTGTCTAACAGACATTTCTTGCTGGATGAAGGACCGTCACCTTCAACTCAACCTAGCTAAGACAGAACTGCTTGTAGTTTCAGCAAACCCATCACTTCATCAAAATTTCACCTTCCAGTTAGACTCATCAACCATAACTCCTTCAAATCCTTGGAATTGATGATAAGCTGAATTTCTCAGACCACATTGCTAAAACTGCCCGGTCCTGCAGATTTGCTTTATACAATATTAGGAAGATCAGGCCCTTTCTTTCGGAACATGCAACACAACTCCTTGTTCAAGCTCTTGTTCTGTCCAGACTTGACTATTGCAATGCTCTCTTGGCAGGTCTTCCAGCCAATTCCATCAAACCTCTACAATTAATCCAAAATGCCG
Organism: Tor tambroides; assembly: GCA_021397915.2. Classification (NCBI taxonomy): domain Eukaryota; kingdom Metazoa; phylum Chordata; class Actinopteri; order Cypriniformes; family Cyprinidae; genus Tor; species Tor tambroides. The sequence continues at coordinate 2,734 of JAFVLL020030119.1, read as the reverse complement.
CTGCAAGATTAATCTTTAATGAGCCGAAAAGAACACACGTCACACCTCTGTTCATCAATTTGCACTGGCTACCAATAGCTGCTTGCATAAAATTCAAGGCATTAATGTTTGCCTACAAAACCACCTCTGGCTCTGCACCCCTTTACCTAAATTCAGTACTTCAGACCTATGTGCCCTCTAGAAGCTTGTGTTCTGCAAGTGAACGACGCATTATTGTGACATCCCAAAAAGGCACAAAATCACTTTCACTGACTTTTTCATTCACTGTTCCCACCTGGTGGAATGACCTGCCCAACTCAATCGGAGCAGCTGAATCCTTAGCCATCTTCAAGAAACGACTAAAAACACATCTGTTCTCTTTATTTGACCCTGTAACTCTATCACTCTCTATTCTAATTCTATTTTATCTGTCTTTTTAAAAAAAAAAAAAACACACACACCCATGACCCTCTATCAACTATATATTTATTCTCTAACTGCTACTTTTTCTTTAAAAATTAACACTATCTTTCTTTTTCTATTCTATCTACTTGTTTTCCTTGGGGGAAAAAAGAAAGAAAGAAAAAAAAAAACCTTGCTATATATTTCAGTTGGCTTCTTGAGACTTGTCATATGCTTGCATGTTGTTGCTCTTTTGTTGATTTTGATTGCTTCTATTGTCCTCTTTTGTAAGTCGCTTTGGATAAAAGCGTCTGCTAAATAACTAAATGTAAATGTAATGTAAATGTACTGCAGCATTTAGCTGTATTTGTATTCACTGAGGAAAGATGCATCTATTAAGGAAACTCATTTCTCATGCAAGCTGCATCAGGACAGGAGTCTCGGATTTCTAATATAACTTTGAGACTGGATATTTTGAATTCAAAGTTTGATGTATTCTTTCAAGCAATTACCTTGTCATTTGCACAAATCATTTTAGCACGTGCTTCATTTAAACTCTGCAGACTGACTCGCTTCAAAAAGATATTTTTGTCTGCAATGACACTTCACTGAAGAATTTATACGGATTAAATCAAGTCTTTTTGCCAATTCATCGTTGATATCTCATGCTGCCAGTAAGCACTGGGATTTGATCAAGTTTGTCAAATCTTTATTCTTTGGAGTTGCTTCGTCAATATTTCTTTTTTCTGGTTGTCAGGAAACTTGAGTGGTAAAAATGGTATTTTGACAGTTAGGGGAGCAAGTGCTGCACTGTTCAGGAACCGGCCGGTGAGATAGTGCAAGAGTAATTTAAAAGTGCATCTACCTTCAGTTTTTATGAACCTCACAGTTGTAGCCGGGCAATTTATTCTAGAGAGCTGACAACTCAGCTTCCCTGCTCAATAGCAGGAATGAGCCAGAGAAGAAACGCTTCAGCCCTATTTGCACATCAAGAGAGGTGTGCAGGTTAAGGCTCAGGCACCGCTCTGCGTGACGTGCGGCACAGCAAGAGAAAGAGCAAAAAGATGATTAGAAGAAAATGAGGAACGCACAGGCCTATAAAGAGTACAGTAAGGCTAAACATCACCCTTGCGCTTTTAATCGGAGGAGGGAATCTGTTCCTTAACTGAGATGAGCACAGCACCACTCTGGATTGTGATTAAAGATTTGAGTCTGTGTCTAATTCCCTGTTTACACCTGGTATCAAGATGCATTTTGGTAGATTGGATCACATGTAGATGTGGGAGACACATTTCCATTTACCCATGGCTTTTTCATCCATCTCTTTTGTCCACTTTCCACCACTTTCCTGATTTCTTTGAGGGGAGGGTGTTATATAAGGGCTTTTTCTGATCTCTCAGTCTCTCTCAATAATATTGTGAAATAAGCTTGTGCAATTTACCTATGAATGTGAAAGGAGACAACGGAAAATGATACGGAGAGCAGCAGCTTTCGTTTCTGCTCTGATACGAAAACTACGCCGGGTAATCAGGAATGGTAAGAGAACATTGTGCTTTTTGAAACCCAGGCTTATGGAAATACATGCTTGTGGTAACATTTATGCAACATCGATATATTTTACCTTACTGAAATGTCCAGTGAGTGGCGCTAAAATGCGCATTCAATACGTGACTGTGACCACATTTTTTATTACATTGGTACAGGCATGTATTGCTGCATTTTTATTACAGTATGTTGATTCAGGTACATATTACAGCAGTTCAGAGTTCAAATGTCCAATAATGACTACGTTTACATGCGCACGAATAATGCGATTATTTCCAATAATCAGAGTAAGGACTTAATCGCATTTTGATGTTTACATGTCAAGAGCAAAGCTCTTACTCCCGTTTACATGCAATTTCCATTATTCTTATTACTCGCTAAGAATTGTGGTTAATTTTTTTTACTGCCATTATTCACATACTCCACTGGACAGCACAAATGATGGACTCAGAAAAAGCAGGTGTGTTACTGGCCGCTGTTTTAATTTATTTACGTCTAATGCATAATGATGTTGTATGGCTGTATTCCACGCTTTTTCGGCGCCATAGAAATGTGATGGAATTTATTTGCCTATACGCTGCCGTCGCGTTCTTCTCGCCGTTTCTGGATGAGGGTAAGGAACAGAGACTTTGTCAGCTGTGTTTTCCCCAGAATGCGATGCTTTCTTCCCCGCCATCGTTTCTTATGCTGCATTCACGTGCTATCGGAATTATCGTAAATATGAGCTTCCAAGTCGGAAATTGGACATGAACGCCCTTAGAGAGGCCTTATATGGCAAATTTCCGACTAGGAAACTCGTATTTACGAT
>JAFVLL020030118.1:0-45697 GCA_021397915.2 Tor tambroides | reverse complement strand
CCGTCATTTGTCTTATGGCTTCCAGCCTTCCCTCCATCTCTCCCTCCTCTCTTTCATCCGCTGGTGTACTTTCTCTTGTTTTCTGAGTAGTTTTGCGCTGTATATCCGTGCTGATGAGACTTAAGGAAGCTGTTAGGTCCATCCTCTCATTAGAGGAATAATTCACTTAAAAATGAAGAGTCTGTCACCATTTACTCACCATCATGTTGTCCAAACCACTTTACTAGTCCTTCTTTTTTGTGCAGTTACAATGCATGGGGACTGAAGTTTTCAAGCTTCAAAAAAAAAGACACAAGCGTCATAAAACTAGTAAATGATGACAGAATTTGTATTTTTGGCTGTTTAATTTATGGAGGATGTGTATTGAGTTACTTTCATTATGGTGCAAGAAAGTACTACTGTTCAAATGTTTGAGGTCAGTAAGATTTTTTGTTTTTGTTTTTGAAAGAAAAGAATGCTTTTATTCAGCGGGAATGCATAAAATTAATCAAAAATGATCAAAAAAAGACATTTGTAACATCACAAAAAAATTCTATTTTAAATAAATGCTGTTCTTTTGAACTTTGTGTCTATTGACCAAAAAATATTGAAGAAATAAATGTATCAGTTTCCACAAAAAAATGAAGCAGCACAACTGTTTTCAACATGGATAATAATCAGAAATGTTGGTAACACTTTAGTATAGGGATCAATTTTCACTATTAACTAGCTGCTTATTGATATGCGTATTATTAACATATTGGCTGTTTATTTGTTTTTATAAAGCACATATACTGCATGACCATATTCTACATCCCTAATCCTACCCAATACCTAATCTGAACAACTATTTACTATTTATAAGCAGCAGATTAGGAGTTTATTGAGGCAAAAGTCGTAGTTAATGGTTTGTTAATAGTGAGAAGTGGACTTTAAAATAAAGTGTGACCGAAATATTTCTTGAGCAGCAAATCAGCATATTAGAATGATTTCTGAAGGTTCATGTGACACTGAAGACTGGAGTAATGAGGCTGAAAATTCAACGTTTCATCACAGAAATAAATTATATTTTAAAAATATATTCAAATAGAAATCAGATATTTTAAATTGTAATAATATTTTAAAATATTCCTGTTTTTTCTGTATTTTTAATCAAATAAATGCAGCTTTGGTGACATCTTTTTAAAAAATCTTACCAACCCCAAACTTTTGAATGGCACTTGTGCGTGTGCGTGCGTCTGGTATAAATAGCTGGTAACAAAGCACTTAAGCTCAGGTTGCTCTGCAGGGACTGTCCTGTAGTAAACGTCCGATCAGTTGCTTGCAGTAGGGTTTGCTAACTGACAAATAGCCTCATATATCAGGTAGTTGAAATTGTCCTCACAGAAGTAAAGGCTTGGAAGAGAATCTTTGTGCTGTTTTCCAGCAGTGTTACTCATAACACAGAGGATGTGGAGTGGCAGCAAATTACTGTGGCTGCCAACGCAGCTAATTCAACACCGTACAGTTACTGAGATGAACAAAACCCTCTGAACAGACTGCTGAAGTGCGACAGTGAGAGATGGAATGAAAAGAAATTAAAAACTTATTGGTGGAACTAGTACAAAGTGTGTAATCTCAGTTTTTCATTAATTTTCTTGGGGTTTCGATTCAAGAATTTTTGACTTTGATGCCATGTTTTGGAATCGATTCCAAAAGTTGATTCCAGGCTTGTTTAGAAAAAGAGAGAGGCAAAGTGGGACTTTACCAGTTTTATTCAAACTAAATAGATCTTTACTTTGTATGCACACAGAGTAGTTGGAAGCGTCTTTAAAAAAGCATTTGGGGTCAGTCTGAAATGAACTGTTGACACCTCTTTCATTGGCTTTAATGGTGCTCTTGTGTTGACTTACCCTTGGCCTGTCCGACATTGACTAACCCACATGACCACTAACCGTGTTAACCAGCTGCAGAAGTGTTTTCATGACCCTTGACATAATGTAGACCTGTAAATACAACAAAAAAAAAGCTGCACAATGTTGGATTTCTTGGTCCTTTACGATTGCTGTTTGTCAGATTGTGTGATATGATCCCAGTAACCCAGCATTTTGCTAATGTTCTCATTAGGTTATGAAAAAAGTATTTTCAAATGTTCTCTAAATGTTCAGTTTATCTTGGTTATACAATTAAGTCAATATTTCATTATATAAATGGTCTCTAAATGTACAAAATGTCTACTTTTTTAAATTGTTTCAAACATATTTTTATTTGTTATACGAATGTTAAAGGAAACAGTTTATTATATCATTTTTTATTAAATGTTTTAAAACCATTTTTTCTTGGTTATATAAAACTTCAGGAAACAATTTGTTATATAATTTTGCAAACATAATGGGAACATTATTTTTGAATGTTTTCTAAACTGTCAAAACATCCATTTTTTAAAAACATTTTTTCTTGGTTATGAGAATGTTAAGGGAACATTACATTTTATCAGTTTGGAAACATAGGAACGTTACTTTTGAATCTTCTCTGATTCTCTGAAAATTCTGAATCGAGTCATAACCAAAAAAAAAAAAAAGAGTTCCATGAAGAAAAAAAAAAAAAAACATTTAGAGAACATTAAAAATCAGATAACTTTAAAAGAACGTTCTATTAATGTTACTGCATTGTTATTTCTGAGTGTTTTTAAACAGTTTTTAAAATGTTTTGAAACTTTTTAATGCTAAGATTAAGGGAACATTCCATTGTATTATTTAACAAACAATATGGGAATGTTACATTTGAACGTTCTCTGAACATTCTAAAGCAAGTAGTAACATTTGAAAAATTGCTAGACAAATGTCAAACTAAAACACTTCACAAAAAAAGTTCAATGAACAAACATTTTGAGAACATTAAAGATCACATAACTTTGAATGAACATTCGTGTTACTGGAAGAATGTTTGTTCATAACTTTGAGAGAAAATTCTGAAACCATTCACTGTTATCTAGAAAGAAAGGCTTGAGAGACTCAAATTGTTTGTGAAGCTTATTAGCATTGGCTAAGTTGACAGTAACATCCACCTGTCATCATGCAAATGACCGCTATTTGGCGTATTTGTCATTTTGTTTTGCTCTGACTGCAGGCTGTGATTGTAGTCTTTCTGGATGCTCACTATCCAACCATCCCAAGAGTGTTGAATGAATAAAATATTACACAAGGTCGCCCAAGTAGGCTGCAGTTGAAATGTCATGACAGAATTCTGTGAGATGCTGACTAGCACGCAAAGCTTGACCTTGTTGGTTTCAAACATTACTAATAGATAAAAAGTAGAAATCTCAGGTTTACCAAAGAGGTGACCCATCATTGCAACTCGAGTGCAGTCCATTACACCAATTGCATTTTGTTCAAAGTGGAGTCATTTATTTCTTTGTAACACCAGAAAAAGTATGCTTAAACAGTAAAATATTCTCATCGATAGTAAATACTGTATGTTTGTAAAGATTTGAGCTGAATATAGCCTTCCTGTTCAATACATCTCCTCAGTATTTAGTATACTAGGATTGGAATAATGTTTTGTGTACTGCTGTGACATATAACAGTAAATGGCCTACAAATAAAAATATATATAAAGTACATATAAGCATATACTGTTGCTGTATGCTGTATATCACAATAATAATAATAATAATAATAATTATTATTATTATTATTATTATTATTATTATTGTTATTGTTGTAAATATATTCCCAAAATGTCATACATATTTTCAGTTTAATTTGTTTTTTGTTTTTGTTTTTTGTTTTGTTTGTGTTCAATCAATCAATAAATCAATTATTATTATTATTATTATTATTATTATTATTATTATTATTATTATTATTGGAAGTTGGCCAGTATTGTGATAGTGGTGCATCCTTGTATAAAAAAAAAAAAAAAAAAAAAAAAAATCCAGTCTTTTGCCAGTCCAGATCAAAGGAGTCAAGAAGTTGCTACTACTTTTGATTTATTTATCATACCGGAAATGGAAGGTTCAGTTATTCCATATAGTTTTATGGGATATACCGTACAGTATGTGTTTGCATGCTTATATACTTTATATTGCATGAGTAGTACAGTAGTATCTCAGACATTTCTTGTCTCAGTTCTTCTCTGATGTTTATAAAGAACAGTGTTGAGCAAGTGAAACAGATTCTGCTTATTATTCGACTCCATCAGAGATCCATTAAGTCCTCAGCCATAAAACAAACCCATTTTCGGACGAACCCCAGAGCTTTGATGGCTGACCAAACAACATTTGCTAACTTGCTCATTGCCCTGTTTACTTGTGTTTTGTTCTTTAATGAATCAGTTTGTGATCCAAACATCGCACCAGCTACCGAAATCTGCGGCGCTGTTGACAAAAGAGTGCAAATGAGTGCTCGCGGTCTGATAGCAGCAGGTAAACACGCAGTGGCCATCTGACTGAAATGTAAAGATGCATTGTCTGCGCTCTCGTCCAAACACAGCATTGCAGCTACATTGATTCTTCCTGTGCGCGTCTGGCAACCGTACTCATGGGTCTCTGCTCTACACCCAATTTATTTCCATCACTGTGTACATGACTTGAGTCGTAAAAGAGCCACTGCTGCTAACCTCAGGGAACAGACGTGTATAGGAGACTGAAGTACAGGGTTTAAGCAAGAACAGGGTGGATGTCCTTCATAAAATAATGATGAGGTGCTTCTCTATCAGTGTAGTGATTATTTTCTAACAGTAGGACGTTTTAGTGGTATGTTATTGTGTTGTTTTTCTGTGGTCATTGTTTATGATTTCTTACATCAGCTGCTAAAGCAAATGTTTTTCTTGAGAACAATGAATGATGCATTTCAAGTGCAACCGGAAAATATGGCCTTAAAATCAACCATTAAAATGATTTTTAAAAAATCATATATGTAAAACAATTGCTTTTAGTTTTTAGTGTTTTATTTCTTATTTATTTATTTTTTACAAAATAGTATATATATCTTTAAATAGAATATATTTAAAAAGATTTATTTTAGGTTTTAGTGTTGTTTTTTTAATTTAGACAAAATATTTTAAATAGCATATATTTAAAATGACCGACTTGGGTGTTTTTATTTTATTTTATTTTATTTTATTTTATTTTACAAAACATGAAATAATTATTAAGTGGGAACAGGGTCATTTAGAGCAGGAGAACAAAAATGTCCTTAAAATCAAATATTGAAATAATCATTTTTAAAACAATTGATTTTAGTTTTAAGTGTTTTATTTATTTAGACAAAATTGTATATAGTGTAGAATATTTTTATGGCAATTTAATGAACATTGGCCAAAACATGAAATAATTATTAATGGGAACAGGGTGTTGTTGTTGTTGTTATTGTTGTTGTTGTTGTTTTTGGCCAAAGTCTGTCCTTCATAATATAGTGATGAGGTGCTTCTCTATCAATATAGGGAATGTTTTTAACAGTAAGAAGTTTTAGCAGTGTGCTGTTGTATTATTTCTCTATGCTCAGTGTTTATGATTGGTTACATAAGCTGCTAAAGCAACTGTTTTCTTGATGACCTTATGATGCATTTCAAGTGGCGACCAAAATGATGTAGCATGCAAAAGTAAACAAAAAGGTCCTTAAAATCAAATATCAAAATGTTTTAAGTATAAAAAGCTGCCTGTGTAGAGCAGCTCTCTTGATCTTTGAAGCTTTAAATGTCTGAATTGATTTGGATCAGAGACCTGGAAGCTTCTTCCTGTCTGAATAGGGAAGTTGTTAAGGGAGCACTTTTGCAACTAAAAGCAGTTTGCTGTGCGTGACCCAAGTATCATAAGTATGATTAAGGAAATGAATTTACATAGGTTTTATAGCTCATTGAAGTTTTAATGGAAGCACTTAGCCCTGAGACTTATAGGCGTCCTCTTGGGAGCCGGGTGAATGAGAACACGAGAACAAGCCGTTTAAAGTAACGAGCCGCTTCATGCTGGAAGACACGAAATAGCGTCAGGAAGTTGAGCTGGAGGTGTGTTAAAGTACATGTAGATAACAAAAGCTGTCATACTCTTTAAGCACTGATGGATTTATGTCTTACATCATTCACATCACAGACATCAGTAGTCAGGCTTCTATCCACGTATTTTAATGCAAATTTTGGGAAATTGCATTAAAAATTCAGGATTGAAACACCAAGATGTGAATAAAAATTCCAAAAATAAAAAAAGAGTCCCCAAAAGTGACTATTCTATTCTATTCTATTCTATTCTATTCTATTCTATTCTATTCATAACTTGGAAGGACACATAACCAATTGTATTCTTCCCTAAACTTTAGGAAAGGGAAATCAGACTGGATTTTAATGTTTTAATGTTTGTCACTGAGAGCAATGACATTGAATGCAAACAAAAAAGTGGTACTTTTTGGTTAAAGGTGATGTGTGTAATGTTTGCAATGTTAAAATACTTTCTTCTACACAAAATTAATATGCAGAGATAGGGTGATTCATCCCAAAACTGATTCTGTGGTGCTTTAAAAATATTGATCTGTTTATTTGAACAGCCTGACATAGTAACATTAGCTCAGCCAGTGGCACGAGTTTAGGGGTGGGGCTATATGTTTGTTGACCAATGGCAGACAGGGGAGTGTTTTGGAAACTTGTTTCTATTACAGACAGAAATTAAAAATTAAATTAAATTAAATTAAATTAAATTACTTTTATTTATTTTTTTAAATAAACATCTGGAAATTAAAATTTAAAATTAAATTTTAGTTTAGTAAAATTTTATCCTAATTAAATATAATTACATTAATCCTTTTTTAAATCCTGAAATTATGCACACTAATCCCACTGCAATGATATTAATGGAGAGATTGACTTTTTGCAATCAAACGTTAGAGATTAAATAATAATAGATTTAAATTAAATTAAATTAAGTTTTAAATTAAATTGGATTTTTTACATTTAAATTTTTAAATTAAATTTTAGTTGAATGGAATCCAGTTAAATTAAAAAAATATATAATTAAAACATTTTATAAATCCTGAAATTGCACTCTCTAATCCTACCGCAATGACATTATATGGAGGAATGCTACTTTTTGTAGTCAAAAGTTAGAGATCTCAATATGCACTCAAACGACTGAAGACCAAATTATCTGACAAAATATATATTTGTTTCCTTTTAAAGATACTGTTTAAAGAGTTCCTAAAAAAATTGACAAATAAAATCTTCTAGGAAGTGTTTTAGAAGTGCATGTTCAGTTTTGAGAAGTTGAAGCCATGCTAGACTGTTTTCAGATGATAAAGCACAATCTGCAGCTGAATTCATGGCAATCCACATTGCGGAGGATGTTTCGGAGGCGTTCGCTCAATGCAGGCCCACTTTATTATGTGTAGGCATCGAACCGGACTGTTCCTCATCTAGCTTGAAGGCTCGTCTGACTAATTACTTGACTTCCAGATGTCTCTGGCTTATGTGTACAGACACAGCAGAATGTCAAGCGGATGACGCAGGTTACATGAGAAACCCATGGTTTCAGGTGATTTGTAGGACGTCATGCAAGTCAACTGCTTTTTTGGCTACAAATCAGCCGCTTGACATGCTCATGCCGACTGATGCATGAACCAAAAACTGTCTTCTTCCATTATGAATCATCACCTGTGATTTAGTATGTTTTCCAAGCACTTATTGCTCCTAATTTGCATCTCAATGTCTAGAAAGACGGCAGGAAGAAAAATGGCCGTTGCGTTTGCATCGAGCGATGAATACGGTCACAAAGTTCCAGCAGAAATAAACGTAATTTCATTTAGCAACCGATAGTTGTTTGGAAACCAAATAGATACGCCTTCATTGGCTATTATAAGTGCCATTTCCATAATACTCTCCATCTCCAGTGCATGTAGGAGGCTTTTAACGGCAGCCAGAGGAGAAATGGAAATAAATGAAGAGGTTTTGGAAACTGTAGATGAATAAGAGCCACATCTGCAGGTCATTTTCATGCTACACCGTCAGCTTCATGTGAATCAGGAGTATGTATATGCCTGCTGGGGGACTTGTAAGTGTAAAATGGGAATATGCATTCCTGTAACCGCTTTTTAATTATATGGCAGAAGGATTTTATGTCGGACTTGGCAAGAAGCGCTCTGACCCAAACAACTGGATCCCTGTTCTCTCATAGGCTGCCAGTGACGCATTTTTGACCGTTAATGCCAAGCGTAATTATCCTGCGAAATAAATGAAGGCGTTTTATAACCTCGGTCAGCCAGAGAGCTACGATTCTGTGGCCTGAATATATTCATAACGTCATAAATAGAAAAACCCTACCTGACTTTCAAACACTCAGGACAGTTTTTTGTGATATTACGGTATGAAGATGTTAATATTTAAGCAGAAGATTTTCTTTCAGGCTACAAAAGACTTTTTCATTCTTTTTTTATTTTGCTTCATTTTCTTTTTTAAAAAAAAAAGTGGAAAAGAGGCTCAGCGTGATTTCAGTTGAAGTATGATTATATAAACCAGAGTTTCTCAAACTCATTCTCATCAGAGAAGTTGCTTTTACCAAAGAAACTTACTTAAATTTCCACATTCATAAAGCATTGCAGATAACATGTAACAATAGTTTCCATTTAAACAACAATTATGTATTTTCTGTTATTTAATATATAATATACACTATAAAAAAAAATCCGTAAAATTTACGGTAAAAAAACGGCAGCTGTGGTTGCCGGAATTCTACCGTAAAAAATACGGTAACAACATTTTAGGTTTTATGGTTTTAGCATAAATTTACAGTTAAATACTGTTCTTTAACTGATATAATGTTAATATACCAACCTATTGAAGTACTGAAACCTGTTTTGTACCTTTGAAATACACTGATAACCACCAAATGCAGGTGGTGATGAGAAAGTCACATGATGAGCCAAAGCCCATCACAAACAGCTTTTAAATAATAACATATAGAGAAGGTGCACAGTGTCATTCACACAAGCACTAAACACTATCATGGTGAGACTCATTAAACTGAAATATGCTATAAACATTAATTTAACAACATTAGATGTAACATACAACCCTAATAAACATACAGTCAGGTCCATAAATATTGGGACATCGACACAATTCTAACATTTTTGGCTCTGTACACCACCACAATGGATTTCAAATGAAACGAACAAGATGTGCTTTAACTGCAGACTGTCAGCTTTAATTTGAGGGTATTTACATCCAAATCAGGTGAACGGTGTAGGAATTACAACAGTTTGCATATGTGCCTCCCACTTGTTAAGGGACCAAAAGTAATGGGACAGTTGGCTTCTCAGCTGTTCCATGGCCAGGTGTGTGTTATTCCCTCATTATCCCAATTACAATGAGCAGATAAAAGGTCCAGAGTTCATTTCAAGTGTGCTATTTGCATTTGGAATCTGTTGCTGTCAACTGTCAAGATGAGATCCAAAGAGCTGTCACTATCAGTGAAGCAAGCCATCATTAGGCTGAAAAAACAAAACAAACCCATCAGAGAGATAGCAAAAACATTAGGCATGGCCAAAACAACTGTTTGGAACATTCTTAAAAAGAAGGAACGCACCGGTGAGCTCAGCAACACCAAAAGACCCGGAAGACCACGGAAAACAACTGTGGTGGATGACCGAAGAATTCTTTCCCTGGTGAAGAAAACACCCTTCACAACAGTTGGCCAGATCAAGAACACTCTCCAGGAGGTAGATGTATGTGTGTCAAAGTCAACAATCAAGAGAAGACTTCACCAGAGTGAATACAGAGGGTTCACCACAAGATGTAAACCATTGGTGAGCCTCAAAAACAGGAAGGCCAGATTAGAGTTTTCCAAACGACATCTAAAAAAGCCTTCACAGTTCTGGAACAACATCCTATGGACAGATGAGACCAAGATCAACTTGTACCAGAGTGATGGGAAGAGAAGAGTATGGAGAAGGAAAGGAACTGCTCATGATCCTAAGCATACCACCTCATCAGTGAAGCATGGTGGTGGTAGTGTCATGGCGTGGGCATGTATGGCTGCCAGTGGAACTGGTTCTCTTGTATTTATTGATGATGTGACTGCTGACAAAAGCAGCAGGATGAATTCTGAAGTGTTTCGGGCAATATTATCTGCTCATATTCAGCCAAATGCTTCAGAACTCATTGGACGGCGCTTCACAGTGCAGATGGACAATGACCCAAAGCATACTGCAAAAGCAACCAAAGAGTTTTTGAAGGGAAAGAAGTGGACTGTTATGCAATGGCCAAGTCAGTCACCTGACCTGAATCCGATTGAGCATGCATTTCACTTGCTGAAGACAAAACTGAAGGGAAAATGCCCCAAGAACAAGCAGGAACTGAAGACGGTTGCAGTAGAGGCCTGGCAGAGCATCACCAGGGATGAAACCCAGCGTCTGGTGATGTCTATGTGTTCCAGACTTCAGGCTGTAATTGACTGCAAAGGATTTGCAACCAAGTATTAAAAAGTGAAAGTTTGATTTATGATTATTATTCTGTCCCATTACTTTTGGTCCCTTAACAAGTGGGAGGCACATATGCAAACTGTTGTAATTCCTACACCGTTCACCTGATTTGGATGTAAATACCCTCAAATTAAAGCTGACAGTCTGCAGTTAAAGCACATCTTGTTCATTTCATTTGAAATCCATTGTGGTGGTGTATAGAGCCAAAAATGTTAGAATTGTGTCGATGTCCCAATATTTATGGACCTGACTGTAACTGATAAGAAAAAACTAAGAAGAAACAGTTATTTCAAAGAAAAAACGTCAAATTCAAACAGAATTTGAAATGCAACGCAGGGAATTCTGGGAATGTCAGTTTACAGGTTTTCCCTGTAAATTTTACAGGAACTTACTGTTAACCATTTAACAGGTTTTTACTGTAGCATTTTCACAGTTTTTTACCATTAAAATCATGATCATTTTTTACAGTGTATGTTTATATATATACATATATAGTGTATTTACACTACCACTGAAAAGTTTGAGGTCAGTAAAATTTTTATTGCTTTTGAAAGAAGTCTCTTATGCTCACCAAAGCTGCATTCTATTTGTTAAAAATGCAGTAAAAACAGTATTATTGTGAAATATTTTTATAATTTAAAATAGCTGTTTTCTATGTGAATATATTGTAAAATGTAATCGATTGCTGTGATCAAAGCTGAATTTTCAGCATCATTACTCCAGTCTTCAGAGTCATTCCAATATGCTAATTTGCTGCTCAAGAAACATTTCTGATTATTATCAATGTTGAAAACAGTTGTGGAGCTTTATATTTGATGAATCAAAAGATCAAACAGCATTTGTTTGAAATATAAATCGTTTGCAATATTATAAATATCTTTCCTTGTCACCTTTGATCAATTTAATTTAATAAAAGTATTAATTTCTCGTATAGTTTAATATAGTGGTGACTTTTACTTTGTAAAAGCTATGGTTTTTCTTGTAATTTAGGAAGTTTCCATGGATTCCCTGGCTTTTTAGACTCTCATCTAAACATTGTCATTAGCCATCAACATTTTGAAAAGTGACATCCTATGTTTTCCTTTTGTGGCTGCGTAACCTCTGTTTCTCAATCTGTCATTTTATGGCTCTGTTGACGTTCGCCCCACTCTTAAACGGTCTCTGTTGACATTTTACGGTCACCGGGCTGCGGCATCCCAGGCTAAATCCGTGTAAAATACAAAGGATGTGGCTGGGAAGAAAGAAGCACTTGTAAAAAAGCAAACCCAAAGTCTGTTAGCCGAGCACTGGCTGATACAGCATCCAGCCGCCTCTGCCAGTAAAGGGTTTGAATAGCTTTAAAACACAAAGACATTCCATCAGATGGTTTAAGTTACAGTTTAATGGAGGCATGCATTCAGATAGCCACTCTATATTTTATTCCCCTAAAGCCACAATTACCGTGCGGCTGAGTAGGGTGAATAAAACACCAGTGCAGTCAGCGGCTGTTTTTTTTTTCCTCCGCGGCATGGCATGCTGCTGCGTCATGCTGTTTTGCAGATTCAGCAGATGTTTTTATGAGCAGAATAACCACAACGGGCATAAATGTGTGACGTTTTCAAGGGAGGACCCACGAAACAGGCTTTTCTAAACCAACATCCTTCCAGCTCAGTCATATAATTATGGATATTTTATTGCGCCTTCTGTCCTATTTGAATAAACAACCACAGCTTGTGCGTTTCCTCGTTGTAATGATGAGTGTCATGCATGAAGTCTTGAAAGGACAAATTTCACCCAAAAACCTTTTTTTGAGATAATTTACTTGCCCTAGTATCGTTCACTCACATTATTTTCATTTTTTGGGTGCTAAAGCTTTGTGTGATAAACAGGCATAAACGAAGCTGTCGTTCTTGCCCTCTGCTTTTCACACACATTCAAATGTGCAGCTTTAGTCTAAAGTTTCATATCATTAATGATAAAACTTTTAAAGCCACATTTCCAATTTTATTTAATTTCATCGAAACTGGCTTTAGCGACATATTTCAGGATTATTAGTAAGATTTCAATTACAATAATTAAATAAAAGCTGAATATTTCTTCACTTAACTGGACGAGTGTGATTATTTAATTTACTGCATTGCTTAAATATTTAGTGTTCAAACCTCCTTTACATACAGTTTCAGAAGTCGTACGAATCACATTTTATGGTGCTTTTTGAAACAAAAAATGAAAAATGAACATTATTCCCAGCGGTTTTTACCATATTTGAATGGATGCAACTAGGATCATTATGTAAAATCTCAGTCTGTTCATCAGAGGAATCTGTTGTATTACGTTTAAAGACAGTGCACAAGTCATATGGACCACTGATATGGTGGTTTTTATGTATTTTGGAGAAAAAAAATACAAATTACATATTTAAGTGGATACAACTATATCATGAGTTAAAATTTTGTCTGTTTATCACAAAGATCTAATGTACGACTTGAAAAGGCATTGAATACAGTGTACAAGTCATATGGACTGTTGATGTGGTGCTTTTTATGTATTTTGGAGACATATTCATACTGTATGTTATCATATGTTATTTGTAGTCATATGAATTACTGATATGATGCATTTTGGAGGCAAAAATTACACATTTTCATAATTGACAATCATTTTTGTGTCATATTTGAGTGGATACAGCCTAAATTTCAGTCTGTTCATCACACAAATCAGTCGACTTCATAAGACTCATCTGAATGGATGTAACTGTATCATAACTTAAATTTCAGTCTGTTCGTCACTCAAATCAAACAAGACAATGAATACAGTTCACAAGTCATATGGATTACTGATATGGTGCTTTTTATGTATTTTGGAGTTAAAAATAAGACATTAACATCATTGGCAAGCATGTTTATCATTACTAAACTATATATCATTACTCAAATTTCAGTCTGTTCAACACTTTGCTTGTAATGTATTTTGGAGACATAAATGGGACATTGACAATCATTACAATAATTGCAGTATTTTTATATCATATTGAAATGGATGCAAATATATATTGACTTAATTTTCAGTCTGTTCATCTCCCAAATGTTGTATGATTTTAGAAAACATTGAATACAGTGCACAAGTCTTATGATGTGGTGCTTTTTTTGTAATTTTGATCGTTGACAATAACTTTTGTGTCATATTTGAGGGGATGCAGCTTAAATTTCAGTCTGTTCATCATTACACAAATATGTCAGGCAATTTCAGAAGACATGAATACAGTACACAAGTTATACAGAATACTGATGTTATGCTTTTTATGTATTTTGAAGACAAATGAGAAGTTAACATCCTTTACATTAATTGCAATAATTTTTGTATCGTATTCAAGTGGATGCAACTATATCTTGACTTCAGTTTTATCATATTGGAAGGAGTGGTCAGTTCATTTCTCAACATTTACAGTTTTTCCATTCTGCACAAGTCACAGTGGTTTGAGTAAATGAAGACAGACTAGTCATTTTTTGGCTGAACTATCCCTTTTAACGCGATCCCTGTGCTTATACATTCTAGTTTGATTTCAGGACCAAACGATTGTCACCCCATCCATTCACACGTACCCTTCATTAATGCAGGCCGTATTGTTATTCAAAGCGCCTGGTAAATTAATTTAACGTAATTGAACCGCGCCACCCCTGATGTCACATGGAGCGAGTGCCAGCGACTGGCAGTGCATCTCAATAACCTCCTCTTCATGTATCCGCAACTTGCAATTCCCCACACGTCACGCCAGTGGAAAATCCATTCATGTCCCAGCAAAAGGGGCCAGTAAAATTCCTCTCTCTTTGTTGATCAAGTGATATCCTGCTCCTCTCAAGCGCAGAGGAACCTCAGAAAGCCTCGTCTTCTTAATCTCCTCTTGACTTTCTCTTGTGTTCGGTCGTTTGTCGGCTCGAACGTGCCTCCCTCTCGCTCTCCGGGTCGTCTTGACATAGTAACAGTATGGTACATTAATATGGTAATCATGTAGGTACCATGGTACTTACTACAGTCACTATGTTGTCTGTCAGAGATGGGATGATTAGTTAAACTTGTCATGTTTGGACTTTTTTTGGGCTATGTACTACAGTACCACCATGGCATATAAATATGTTAATCATTCAGTATTTATGACCATCAGTATTTTGTCTGTGGAAATTGTTCCATGATAATTCATCAACCATTCAGTAATCCATAAAACCAGAAAACAACGATCGTAAATGTTCAGTATGATCAGAAACGATTTTCATTAAGTCCTGGAAAAGACGCAGTAAAAACACACTTGCATTAAAATTTCACAACCGCAGTTGAGCCACAGTCGGAGCGGCTCAATTGGCAATAAAAGGCAAACAGAGAGGAGTGGTGATTAGATGGCAGCTTCACGTGTGCTAACGGGCCTCCGGTGGAGCGTTAGGACACACTGGATTAGCAAAAACAGCCCATAAAACCCACAACACACTCACACACTTGACATGGAAAGTCCTGCTGGCTGAAGCTAATTTATGACTGTTTTCCAGCGTCAGAGCGCCATATACAATAACCTCTGCTGTTCAGGAGTGAAAGTGTTTATTTACAAGTACACTGGAATTCATAATGTGCTTGTAATTATAGGAATGTGTTACAGGACAATGTTTAACACAACAGAACATGAATTTAAAGTGGAAAATTACAGTGAAAACTGAGAAAAATATATAAAATATATAGTATTAATCATTTAAAAGTTTTGGCATATATATTATGGAATGATAATAATTAGAAAAATTTCTGTGTATATTTAAATGTGATATATATATATATATATATATATATATATATATATATATATATTAAATGTGATAATACTGATAATACTATGGCTACTACTATTACTACTATTATATTATATTTTTTATATTATATTCTAAATATTTTAAGCAGTAAATATGACTAATTATTATTAGAATGTTTCAGAGTTTTCACTGCAAGGCTCCACTTGTAAATTTGCTTCTCATCCAGGTTCTATAATATCAAAATATATACATTTCTGTATATTTATATGCATGCACCCATGTCATTTCTAAGAGATTTAACATAGTTTGGTTAACCTAAAACTGCATGCAGAGCCGCTGTCAGTGATCATGGGTGTAGCTGTTATAGACACACATGTGGTTTGTTTTGACAGAGTGTGTGTGAATGTAACATGAAGAAAAAATACATTTTAGCCATTTTAGAGCAGCATTCTGGCTAGAGTCAACAGAGAGCTCGTCCAGTTTAACCCCATAAAGGCTTTCATGAAACAGCATGTCCAGATAGGCCTTAAATGGCTATTTGCACAGTATTGATTGGAAGACTATGATTGCTTTAATGCAAGCTTTTAGAGTGCCAAACGAAATGGATAATGCTCAGTGCTATCTGCAAATGGCCCCGCTAATAAGTGCGGAGGGTAAAAATGCTTAAGAAGTGCTAACGAGGCATCGCTGAGGCTTTTCTAGTGAATGCAGTCATTATCACCAGTGCTAGTGGCATTATGACTGCATACTGACTTGAGAAATCCAGCACAGATCTATACTGATGACTTTTTATTTATTTATTTGTTTGTTTGTTTTTTGAAGATTTTAAACAT
Organism: Tor tambroides; assembly: GCA_021397915.2. Taxonomy (NCBI): domain Eukaryota; kingdom Metazoa; phylum Chordata; class Actinopteri; order Cypriniformes; family Cyprinidae; genus Tor; species Tor tambroides. Next base: position 29,674 of record JAFVLL020030118.1, on the reverse strand, counting down.
ACTGACATCATATAACAATGTTTATAGACTGCATTTGCCAATAATTATGAAAAAAGCTTTAGCTTCAACTTGAGTTGACTGTAAATGGAGTTTACTTCTCAAAATTATATATATAAAAACAAATATTGTTATACATACGTATGAGGCACACTAATGACACCCATTTTGCAAAATGTCCCAACTAATTGTATGTTCTACAAATGCAGATTTACCAGTGCATTATAGATCTATCTTTATGACAACTTCAGTTGCACTTGGGAAGACGAAAACAAACAAGTACAGCGATGCCATTAAATATTTGGCGGAGCTGCAGCAATTCAAGATGTTCTGGGCGATAAGCATCGCTATTCTAAATGTCAGAAAAAGAGGGTGAAAAAAAACAATAAAACTGTGAGAATGTGCCATCTGTGCCACAAAGTCCCTCAGACAAAGGACAGAGCAGACAGATACTGTGTTCACTCTCCCATCTGCGCTCATCTAATAAGACCGTCCTCTTATGAACTGGTGCACCCTAAAATATTCACAAGGGAGAAATATATAGTTCAGTCATGAAACTCTAGATGGTGCAAGCTGACGGTTGTTAACGTAACTGATGATATTCAGAGAGTTAAACAACTTGGCACAAACTGATTGGTTCATGCTGCATATGCAGCCAATGAGCTTACTGCCTTGCATTTATAAGGCTGGCTAGCATTCACTCGAGATTCCTGCAGCGCGCTTCAGAGTTTCTCTGAAACCCTCCACCTTCCCCAGCTCCACCTGTATAGATTTGCTACGGGTTATTTTATATGCTATTTGGGCAGCAGCAGTATGTCTTAAATACTCATGGCACCATATCGCCATATGCATTGGCAGTAGCAAGTTCCTGTACTTGCTTGCAGCAGCAGCAATAATCTACAACTACAGCAATAACCAACAGCAGCAGCAATTCAGCAGCAGCGTAGCAGATCTATTCCGCCAAGACCAAATACATTAACATTGTCATATCCATCACCATGCTAAAATCTTCCAAGAGTTGTCATGATTGAAATTATAATGATTATCTCAGTTTTTCATTAACACGGAATAATGACGTTGATGATGTGGAACAGTTTAACAGAGTTGAATCCATCATGCAATATCATCTTAAGTGATATTGTTTTTGTATTTGAATGCTCTGTTTTAAACCATAGTGAGCTGCTTATATAGACAGCATAGAAGTAGTTTTAGTGGATAAAATAAAAGTCAATGGGGTTCAAAACAGTATTGGACCCCACTGACCTAATTTTTTTTTTATTATTTATGGGTGAACTGTGCCTTTAAGTCATTGCAATGCATTATGGCAAATATGCATTTGCTTAAAAAGTGGTGGGATGCTGGCTTAGAATTTGGCCCAAAATAGGCATCTTGGAAGATGGCATAAAAATTTGTTGCCTACTTTTTTTTTTTCTTTTTTTTTTTTAAACAACCTATGATGCACTCGTCACCTAGGTACTAGGTAGCTCACAAAACTACAAAACTAAAATGCCAAAAAAAAAGTCTACAAAGCTAAAATCACAGTGAGAACTTCTGATATTGTAATTTAATGTATTATACACACAAGGAAATTATATATAATGAAATGGCAGCAAATTGCAGAATTTTAATGTATTGGCGGGATTCTTTTCCAGGCATTGTTCAAGCAGGCACTCTCTCCTGGTTAGCAATAGAACAAAGTGCCTTCCATTCTTCTCTTTCTGCTTTGCTTTTTTCAGCTCTCCTGCCTACTAAAGAGGTTCCCAAAAATAATTTAATCCTTAATAACTCTATTAAAATATGATACCAAATTAGAAAGGTAATTAAGTTACCAAATATTTCCTCACTTACTCCTATCTGTTACAATCATGCATTTAAACCCTCTCTTACAGATAAAGTTTTTAAGTAATGGCAAAACAAAGGAATTTTCATTGTTAAAGATTTATACATTAATAAGTCTTTTGCCTCTTTTTCACAGCTCAGTGAGAGATTCAACCTTCCTTCTCATTTTTTCCGATATCTTCAGGTCCGGAACTATGTTCGTTGAAATATCTCAGATTTTGCAGTTTTGTCTTTAGAAAGGAAAATGTTTGATTTAATTTCAAATTCTCCAGATGCTAGGGGTTTAACCTCTTTATTTGTTAATGCTTTTAAAGATGAAATAAACTTTTCCTCCCTTCATTTGAAAGCTGCTTGGGAAGACGACCTAGGAATTCAGATTACCGAGACTGACTGGGATAAATGTCTTTGATCTGTTTATTCATGTTTTATAAATTCGAGACATCAACTTATTCAATACAAGGTTTTACACAGACTTCACTATTCTAAATCAAAGCTCAGCAAATTCTGTCCTTCCGTTTCCCCCATGTGTGACAAGTGTAAAGTTGCTGAGGGTACCGTGGCACATCTTTTCTGATTCTGTGTGCAAATTCAGAATTTTTGGATAGAAATATTCCAGTTCTTTGCCAAGGTCTATAACTGTGTTTTACTCCCCGACCCAATGATAGCAATTCTTGGTTGGTCAGATTTGCTTGAGTCTCTCAGCCCGAAGGTACGGTTACCTATCCAATACGGTATGATTGTAGCTAAGAAAGTTATTTTGCTTTTGTGGAAGAAAAATGTTAGGCCTCTCTTTTCTGACTGGTTAACTGGACTTACTTCTACTTTACATCTTGAAAGAATCAGATATACCATCTCTGGGAACTCTGAAAAATTTGACAAAATGTGGGAACCAGTTTTTACTTTTCTGTTGAGCTACAAGGACCAATGATGTATTCATTTATTTTAGATTGGTAGTAATCCCTTTTTTTTTTCTTTTTTTTTTAAACTATTGTAATTACTTTTTGGTAGGATATGTTGGTCTTGTATACCGTCATTCTCCTTTATTTGTCTGATCTTTGTGCTTCATTTTACACATTGCACAGATTGTTGTTATATGAAGGGTCTGTTTGTCTGTTATTGTTTGTTCTTCATGTCTGCAAAAACCATAATAAAAATAATAATCAATATATAATGAAGTATTTGTATATGTAACACACCAGTGTTATTTTAGTATCACTGAAATACTATTATAGTTTTTATTAATATTTTGAATCAGTTTTTATTTTTAATATTTTCCATTTTAATTTTAGTTACCGTTTCAGTAATTCTGTTGCATTTTTAAAATCATTTTAGTAGTTTTTGTATTTTATGTCTATTTTATGTCTATATAGTTTTTTTCTAAATTGTATATGTTCTCTATTTATATATATATATACACAGTATATTCTCTGTCTGTCTGTCTGTCTGTCTGTCTGTCTGTCTATCTATCTATCTATCTATTTTTTAAGAATATATGTATTAATGAGCATATTTAATTACATATTTATACCTATGTAAGTATACAGCTTGTGTAAGTACAGAATTCAATCATACTAATTAAGTCATAATTAATATGTGCAATGTTGTGGCAGATGATTAAATTACTAAATAGCGATGTCATATTAAACTGACAGTTCATTTTGGCTGTGATTCTGATGTTTGAGCTGCAAAAAGGAAATATTATAACTTGGCATGGAAAAACAACCCTTGGCAATACTTGAGAGTTGAGAACGATACATATTACTAATGAAGTAAGGAAAAGCAGCTAATCATACTATATATACTGCTAATGAAGTAATGAAAAACAACTAATCATACTATATATTAAATGAAAGTCCCACAGGTCATAAGAATCTTTCTGTAGACCATCTGGCACTTTGATAAGCAAAAATGCTATGTTTTAATAAAAAGGACCAATGCATGTACAACATTTACGTTTTAGTATCAGAAATGCATGCAACCAGAAAGCAGGTGTTCTGGGTTTCCTCTGAGCATCATGCAAATGTGTTGTTCTGACAGATGAGGGGAGCTGCTTCACGCGAGCATGTGACGGCATTGCTCAAGCAGAAGATGAGGAGTTCAGTTCAGCGGCATCATGGGAGGCGATGTGTGCGATTCTTCTGGGTCTGACCCCTCTGTTTTAGACAAGGATTTTTTTTTTTCTGCATGAATAATAAATAGCTCACAACCATGCAGCGCTGGATTGTTTCATGTTCACGCAGAACCTTTGGGAAGATCCTGAAAGTGTCTTTATGTTGATACGCTGCAGTTATGTCATCCATCCAATTCAGCGCTTTCATATTTAACGTAGATTACTGTTTCCTAGGAATTGCTGACATGGTGGTTAATGGATCACCGCTCTGATCTAATACACGGGGTACATTGTGCATTCATCACAGAAATGGATATGTCTGTAGACTCTAACTAACCCATAACCGCATTACATTCATAGCCATGTTACATAGATAAACTGGATTTCGGAGTCCAGCTGCATGGGGAATCGCTTTATCTGGAACGCTCCTCGCAGGCTTATCGTCATGTTCATAGTTGAGAAATTTTCAGACAGACAACCTTTTACCCAAAGCCTCTTTTTTGACACAAACAACCCAGCAGACAATGAAACCTCAGCATGCTTAACCTTTCCACAAATGCTGGAGATATTCTCAGCCAAGCTCAGACTATATTCATATCCACAGAAGCCTTTATGTGCAAATAATGCAACAGAGGGTTTCCCACGATCGGCATAGCAAATGAAACGACGAATACGATGTAGAAGATAGCAATACAGATTAATTATTAAATTAATAGTAGGCATACAGTAAATGAAACATTATTAGAGATATAAATGTATATGAAGATTTCATAGAGATAATAGGCCTCATTCATGAAATACAAGCCATTTGCAGCAGAGAAAAGCAACCAAAGATCATTCGTTTTCCATAAGGGTTTGTAATTTGAGGCAATATTATTAAAAGACTGTTCATGATATGAAAAGTTTTCAGCTTTTTCAGATTTCAGTTTGTCACAAATAAGCAAAGGCATGATGCTGTGACTAGTGAAGATAAAGAGGCAAATTGCGACAGAATGCAAATTAACTTTTTTCTGTAAACTATTCTGATGTGCATTGTTGCATTTTTTTTTTTAAAGAAATTAATACTTTTATTTAACAAGGATGCATTAAAATGATCAAAAGTGACAGTAAAGACATTTATGTTACAAAAGATTTGTCAAATTAATGCTGTTCTTTTTTAACTTTCTGTTCATCAAAGAATATCATAATTTGACTTTTAGTCAAATTAATATTTAATTGACATTTTAACTCATAATTTTGACTTTCTCTTGTAATTATGACAGTATATCAATTTCCCTCTGTCATAATTTTGACTTTTATCTTATAATTTTAACAATTATGACTTAGTAACACATAATGTCGACTTTTTGTCATTACTCACTTTTTATCTTAATATTTAAATAAAAAAATGCTGTTCTTTTAAACTTTCTATTCATCTGCGAATCCTGAAAATAAACTGTATCACAGTTTCTACAAAAATATGAAGCAGCAAAACTGTTTTCAACATTGATAATAATAATAAATGTTTCTTGAGCTGCAAATCAGCATATTAGAATGATTTCTGAAGGATCATGTAACTCTGAAGATGCTGAAAATTCATAAATTACATTTCACTATATATTCACGGAGAAATCAATTATTTAAAAATATAATAATATTTCACAATTTTACTGTTTTTCCTGTATTTTTTAAACAAATAAGTGCAGCTTAAGTCAGCATAAGAGAGTTCTTTTAAAACCATTTTCTGAAATCTTACCGACCCCGAACTTTGAACAGCAGTATATGAATTAACATGAAATCGATAGGCAAGATTTCTGTGTAATGTCAATGTTGAAAAGTCAATGAAAAGACGCAGTTGTTCTTTGTCTGTGTTTGTGCTGCAGAGTTTAGAATAGTTTGTAATGTAGCTTGAGTTTGGTTGGAATACAAGACAGGAACTACTTTAGTTGACTACTTTAATATTAACAAAACATACATCAATCCATCATTGCAGTGCTCCAGAGGGGAACAACGAACAAGTTTATTTAAAGAAAAGCCCAACAGGGAGCTCAAAATTCAAATTTGGATCAAACTGTACACAGTGTTTTTAATAATGAGGATCTTGGTATTCAGGGCAAGAGATTTGAACATACTGAATATATCTTCTTACTGGACTTCTCATAATAGTGCCTCTATTGTTCTTGTGTTTATTTAAAAAGATTTTTGTGGTGTTCATGTTATTATGCTCACAATACCTAACAAGGTTGCCAGTATGGTTGAAACGGCTTGCTGTAAATATAAAAAAGTGATGCAAAGCTGAATTTTCAGCATCATTTCTCCAGTCCTTAGTGTCGCATGATCCTTCAGAAATCATTCTAATATGCCGATTTGCTGCTCAAGAAACATTCACAATGATTAGCAATGTTGAAAACAGTTGTGCGGTTTCATATTGTGTGGAAATGTTAAAACATTGGCATGCTGTGAGAAGTTGTGTCTCTAAATTTGTGCCCTTTAAAGCACTGCTTGTAACAAATCCATCACCTTCAACAATACATTTCAAAACAATTACTATTGGACACATTTTTTTGGTCTGCATAAAAATGAAGATGGATTTCTTTGACCTTTACGCCACATATTTGAAAAATATGTAGCTGTGTTATTATCATATTAGCTGATCAAAAGACATACTTTTCTACTAGACAGACAGGATCTGAACCTATTTAAATCTGCCTCAAGGGCCAGCCCACTACTGTAGTCGATCAATTAAAGGAGTAGTTCACCCAAAAATGAAAATTTGCTGAAACTTTACTCACCCTCAGGCCATCCAAGATGTAGATGAGTTTGTTTCTTCATCAGATTTGGAGAAATGTAGCATTCCATCACTTGCTCACCAGTGGATCCTCTGCAGTGAATGGGTGCCGTCAGAATGAGAGTCCAAACAGCTGATAAAAACATCACAATAATCCACAAGTAATCCACACCACTCCAGTCCATCAATTAATGTCTTGAGAAGAAAAAAGCTGTGCTTTTGTAAGAAATAAATTCATCATTAAGACATTTTAACTCCAGAATATGAATCCATAATTTATAATATCGCTTCCTCTTGTAAAAAAGTGGTCTGGTCTGAATCAGGAGAGAAATCTGCACAGATCGAGAACCGTTTACAAGCCAAAACAGTCCAAAAAGAGCTCTAAACAAATATGTGTGTGGATTTTGATGTGAGAGACAACAGGAGATGGACTTTTTCACTGGAGGAAGCGTTATTATAGATTTTGGCCAGAAGCAACGGTTTCAAGTTGAATTGTCTTAAAGATGGATTTGTTTCTTACAAAAACGCAGCTGAACTCTTCACAAGATGTTAATTGCTGGACTGGAGTGGTGTTGATTACTTGTGGATTATTGTGATGTTTTTATCAGCTGTTTGGACTCTCATTCTGACGGCACCCATTCACTGCAGAGGATCCACTGGTGAGCACGTGATGTAACGCAACATTTCTCCAAATCGGCTGCCATGAAGAAACAAACTCATCTAACAAATAAACACTTTTTTTTTTTTTTTTACTCTTTTAAAGTGTTTTAAAGTGTTGTGATCAACAATGTCGAAAGCTGTAAAGGGAAACCAGATCATTTAGTCAACACTGTGACATTCACAACAAAGCAGTGGTTTTCTCTTCTCACTTGCTTAACTGCTACTGTTTTGCTAGCGAAAGTGGCTGTAATTAAAATGTTCAGCTAAACGTTAAAGCTCTGCGCTGATATATGAGCGTCCAGTGACAGGCACTAAAAAGAAAGAGGCTACATCACTCGCAGCTCATCCTGTTGGGGTTGGCTTTCAGCTCTTGGCAGGGAACGTCAAGAAGACGGGCTGTAAAAAGCGCTGAATTAATGTGGAGGGTCGGCCTTAGCGGTGTCACTCGGTTCACTGGCGCTTTCATGAGAAAGCAGATGACTAGACAGTGCAATGTGAGGACCGTCTCATCTGGACACATGCGTGTGTTTATAGAGGAGTTTTGACATTGTGATGGCAACTTGCTAAGTCCTGCTCTTAATCGGGACGTCCAGTGGCTGCTGTGCTCATTTCAGGACTTTCATCAAAAAATCAAGAAGAGTGCCAAGAAGAAAATGGTTTTGCTGTGGCATTTTCATTCTAAACACACTGGAATCTCAAATAAATATATAAAAGTCATGTTGACATGATCTTGTTTAGGTTAGGTGTTTGAGGTTAGTAAGATTTTTTTTTTTTTTAATTTTTTGAAAGAAGACTTTTCTGCTCAACAAGCCTGGATATTTTTATTTTTAAAAATTCCATAAAAATAGTAATTTGAAATGAAATGAATTTTCAGTAGCCATTACTCTGAAACCATGACACTTTTTCGGGATTGATTGCTGAAAAACCAAAGTTCAAAAGAACAGCTTTAAAAAAAAAAAAAAAAATAGAAATCTTTTGTAACATTTTACTGTCTTTACTGTCACTTTAGATAAATTTAATGCATCACTGCTGAATAAAAGTATCAATTTATTTTAAAATAATAAGTTTTGAGAAATAATTTACATACAACAAAATGCTGATAAAAAATTAAAAATAAATTATTTAATAAATAATTTATTAAATAAAAAATAAGATTGATTGATTGATTGATTGCACGTATATGTTATTAAAGAGAGTATAAATTAGACAATGTGTAAGTCCGATAAATGCCTTAAAAGTTGTTTTTGAATTGAATTATTATTTTATCATTGTCAGTCACCAAATTAGTCTTTATAATGAGGCAATTGTTTTTCTTGCACGAGTAGTTGATGCATATTAAAGCAATTACACTTTGTAATTAAGAATAGCAAAAAAAAAAAAAAAAGAAAAGTATATAAATGTATACTGGGAAATAATTTAGATGTTAGTATTTTTTTTCATACAAATACATTAAAAAACAAAGAAATGGCAAGTAGCACTGAATTAAATGTGAAATTTTGAAGCAGAAGTAAAACATACTCTTACCACTTTGAAAATTTATTTTTACAGTGCACATTTCATATAGTCCATAGAGTTTAATAAATCTATTTAATAGACAACAACTGTGCTAGAAAACAGTTTAAAAGGATTTTAGATGGCATTTAGCATGTCACACCACAGGACATGTCAAGTACTGCATGTCTAAACCCACATGCAAACCCACTCAGTTGGAATCCAATTGATTTCTGATGAGCAGATATCACAGCTCAGGCTTTTATCAGTCGAATATCGTCTCGGATGAAATGCCACTTGTGTGCTGTTTGTGTACAGAACGCCAGGGGACGTGACTGCGAACAACACAAACAGTGAAACATCACGCTGCGTAATCCCCCGTCCAATTAGCCAAATCCACTCCACACGTCTAATCTATAGCAGCATGAGAGGAGCGCATTAACACAACGCCGCTCGTTCCCGTAGGGAGGAAGGAATGCGAGAACAAGTAGTCCTAATGAGGAGATCTGACCTACACGAGGCTCAGATCTTCACTCGGCTCGGCCTGCTAACGCTGTCCCCCGATCTTCACAAGGAATGCTTTAGGGGACGTGACTCGCCAGCCATTTGATCAGACGCTAAGAAGGGTCACCAAAGCCGGCCCCACATGAAGCGGCGAGAGCGCATTTGGTATGCGGAGCCGAGAGCGAGCGGCTTGCATGACTGGTTCAACTGGCATTTGACTTCACTTCCAAGATCTCGGGCTTCGGGAAGGGAGAGCTGTAGACACGAGAGACAAGGCTGTAAACTTGGTTTTCACTGTTACAGGGCCTTTTAACTCTGTTGTAAATGTTTAGTTAGGGTCAACTTGTGAAATAGTGTTCGCAACCCATTTTGCTCGTGCCGTGTGATGCATTTAAGTGAAAATGGATATTAAATAAGTGAAAATGTAGGATGGGAAAGTGAAAATTTTAATCTTTTGTTAAATTATAAATGGCTTTAAGTCACTTTTGATGCATTTAAAGTATCCTTGCAGCATAAAAGTCTAAATGTATTTAAAAAAAAAAAAAAAAAAAGGTTACTGACCCGAGACAAAATCTAAATTACATTTAGATTTTGCCATTAAGTACAAAATATGTAAGGACCCATAAAAGCCTCAAATGGTTTATTGATGTACCTGGGTTTTTATAATGAGCAATTTTTGAAAGTTATTTTAGATTTTATATATATATAAATAATCTAAAATAATTTTCAAAAATTGCTAAAAATGTTAAACCTTACTCAATATAATTAGATTTATGCTAAAAAATAAAAAATAAAAATAATCTCCAATTTTCCAGTATTTTAAGGCATAAAAACATCATTCAAGATATAGTTCTATTTCAATCTATATTTAGGATATTTAGATATATTGACTTTTATTTATTTATTTGATTGATTGATTGATTGAAAAGTGTTCTCTAGTAAATCATGCACAATAAAAAACAGAACTTGTATTATGAAACAATGTATAATTTAAAATAATAAATAATTTTGATTTTGTTGACTTTAAATAATAAATTAAATAAATTTATTAGCATGCCACAGCAAAAGAGAAAATACTCTCAGTAACAACAGCAATAACATCAGAAAATATCTCGTGCATTTAATTGCACTGAAATCATCTGAACAATCCTTCAACATAGCAATCATTTCAAAAGGATATTTTGTTTGCTATGATTACTACATGCCCTTTGCAGTCTTCTCCATAATGAATTTTCCTGTTATTCTAGTCATGCAATCTTTAACGTATCATTACGTAGGCATGGACCTCATAGCATAGGAGAAAAAAACTCAGCTGGGAATAAAATCATTATAAATTGGGACATGTCATCTCCTAAACTTTCTAATAGAGGGCAGTTGCAGGGGAATTTTGAAGGTTGAAAGTCGCATGTAGACCTGGCCAGCAATGATGGGTCCTGCTTGTATTCCCAGCGAGCTGGAGAACTATCAGGTCTAAATGGTGCCGAGCACATTTAGTACCACAATGATGGATTGTACCCACCAAACATTTCCTCCTATTTTAAGTGAAAAGGAGTCCAGAGGCAAAACTCCACTGGTATGCTGTTACAGGCACATTTATATCCATTTGATATAAAACGGACAGTTCTGACCCTCTATTCATATGACATATGTTCACAAACGTAAAACAGCAAACGTGCAACAATTGGAGTGATATACTGTAGCCTGAGCTATAAAAAATAAATTAATAAAAACATGATATATATATATATATATATATATATATGTATATATATATCATAAACATTAAAACATAAAAATTATGTGTAAACATACAGAATTATCGATTCATTTATCGAAACACAGGCTGTTGAATTATAATTAAATGCACCAAATATCATAATTGTTCCTTTTTCACAATCCACTGTTGTTTTATTGTTAATAAAACTATTTATTTTTTAAACATCGCTGTGTTTAATCACATTTTTGTTGTATAAATGCGATAAACCACTGGAGGCCAAACAATATGGTTTTTTTTGTTTTGTTTTTTTACGATGGGTTTTGGTTGTTCTGCTTTGTTTACCATGGTAAAAATCACTGTAATGCACATGCTCTTGTGGTTTATTGATTAATTCATTATTTTGTTGTATTATAAGAAACCAGATCATTTGAAAAAAAAGTTCCAGCTTACTCTACCAAAGCAGCTAATTTTGCTTTAGCAAAGAACAGACTTGTAGTCGAATTAATTAGACTACATTACATGAAAAATAAATCAATTTATGGCTTTTTCCTGTGCTCTGACTAGATAGCGCCATACTTTGGAGTGCTTTTGAACCGCCGCAGTAATTACAGCGACACATTCACAGAAAATAAGGATGTTTTTCCACGGATAACACAATGACGCCTCAGCTGTTGTTGTTACGGAAATGTTTTCTAGATGAGTGCTACGAATGAATAATACACCATCCTTTTTGACTGCAAATAAATTTACTCACCCTCAAGTCATTCCAAACCGGTATGACTTGATTTTTTCCACATAATAAGAAATATAAGCGTTTGGGTTTGGAATGACATGTGAGTGACTAAAAGATGACAGTTTTTTATTTTAGGCTTTGAAGTATTCCTTTAAACCTCTCTAATGCTTTAGCCTAGAACATCACGTCATTTAGGGGCAGCAGATTTGCTGGGAACCCACGTGTGGAGCTGTGGCACATGTAGGGAAGGATGCCCAGCGTTCGGACTCTGCTGTCTGGCTGTTGTCGAGCTCGGACGCGTGTTGAGCAATGAGGCCCAAGCGAATAGCAGTTCTGCCCTTAACTCATCCCTTCTGGCAGGCCTGAGCGCTAATGATCTGTGTGGCCGAACGGTTAGACGATCCGCAGCCTGTCCCAGCGCGCAACGCTTGCCCAATATACAGCCACTCACTTACCGCTAACATAAGGCTTCTCTTAATACACAGCATGTATTTTAATACACCTTTGAAACATGAGTTGGTTTATTTATTTATATGCGTGCTCTTGGCACGCTCTCTACTGTCTGGGGAGTCTTTCTATATCGCTCTCTCTCGCTCGCTTTCTCTCAGAGGTGCAGCAGCATCTAGTGGTCTTGCTGGAAAGAAATGTTTGTGTGAGTGAAATGTATTTTTCTCACCTTTACCTTGGTGCTGTTTATGCAACGTCTTGCAGAAAGGTAGTTGCTGAATAGTACTTTATCTCAAATCTGTTGTGCAAATCAAAATGCTTTGTTTGGTTTTGTTCTGGGTACATGCAAATAAAAATATATAGTTGCATATGTTCACGAAGCATGAGCAGAACAAATTTCTGTGCAAATTGATTATAAAAATGCATGAACTGAAACTGGATGAATGCAATGAAGTATTGCAAGAATTTACGCAAGCATAGTTGCAAAATTACGAACGATGCAACAAAGTAATCGTGTAAGACGATTTACATAATGTTTATAAATTTACACAATTTATGGATTTAATATTGATTAACAGAAGTCTACAACAGTGCAGCTCACGCAGAATGCAACAATTTATGTAAGAAATATTTTACGAACAATCTACGTAAAATGCTAAAATGATTAGTCTTTAAGACTTTTCGCAACAAGGATGATAATTATAATGATAATGAGGAAGATATATATTTTAAAAATAGTTCTGAATGTAAAAGAATAGCAGAGTTCATATGGTAAAAGCACCGAGGAACAATATCTTTGTAATTACAATTTTTTTTAAAGCCAATTAATGCTTAAAACATTGACAGCCAATCAGAATCCATCCTTCTTTAAAGGGCTAAAGCATTTAAAGTGACAGGTGACAAAACTGCAGCATGTGCTAATTTTTACACAGAAATTCATTTCATTTCATAAATTTCATTTACAGTTTGTGTAAAATATTTAGTTTTTATTATTATTCTTTTTATTGTTTTATTTTTTTATATTAGGATTTTTAACAAATTATTTTTAATTTTTACTGTAAAATTTAAAATTATTTGTTCGTTTTTCTGTCATTTTTATTTTTTTTTACAAAAATATATATTTTTTATTACAAAAAATGAATTATTACTGTAAAATCATAAATGTTTTTTTCCCTTTTTTATAAAATAGTTTATATTTATTTTATTAAAAAATAACATTTTTAATTATTACTGTAAAATCACAAATGATTTGTGAGAAACAGCGTTCATTTTTCTATTGTTTCGTTTATTTCTTTTTTTAGTTTTTATCATTATTCTTTTTATTTATTTTTATTACAAAATATGGTTAATTATTACTATAAAAACAAATTATTCATCATAAAAAATCTGTTTTTCTCTTTGTTTTGTCATTTTGTTTATTTCTCTTTTTTTACAAAACTGTTTTTATCTTATGTAATTATTTTTACTACAAAATATGTTTAATTATAGTCCATTCTGTCATTTGAATTCCTTTTTTGAAACTTCCTGTTGTTCTCATGGCCGATATCTTGTAAGGAGAAACTGGTCGTCCATTTATTTGTTACATAAGGTTCATCAAATCCCACATGTACTGAATCTAACCAAAAAAAACATCATCTCAGCCGCCTTTTCTGTACATTCCGCTGTTGTGTGTTTATCTTGACACCCTCCTAAAGCATCCATGCTAAGGTGTTAATATCAGCATCCAGCCTAACAGCTTATGAATGCTAACCAAAAGCTCGGCGTGAAACTGCTCCAGATCTCTGCAGCCCTCGCTCACAGATTAGCACTTCAAAAAGGGCAAAGCGGTCTCCAACTCTGACACACCGTCAATACACATTCTTTAATGTCGTGCCTCTGGCTGTTGCTGTTGACTCGGCAGATAACCTCGGCGTCATTTAGTGCAGCTTATTTCTGCAGAACGTGACATCCGGCACCTTTTAATCCCATTATATCATTATTATATGTCAGAAACCTAATATACTTGCATGATGACACATACAGGATGTGTACAGGTTTCCTGTGCCAACATTAATTAATGTCACTTTGCATGAGGTATTTATGGAGAATTGCGTAATGAAAGGTACTCATACATGTCTAATATCAGAAAATAACTCAAAAAACAACCCCACGTCAAGGATCAAAGCTGCATTCAACGTAATGCAAACATACAGCTGCAAAATCCTCACTGTAATGGAGTAAAACCCTTTCCTTGGACAGTATTTTCATCTTATTTTCCAGTAAAAATATCTAAGCATCCAAGATCAATTTACTTGAGACTCAAAAAGTTAGTAGTTCACCCAAAAATGAGAATCTGCTGAAAATGTATTCACCCTCAGGCCATCCAAGTTTGTTTCTTCATCAGATTTGGAGAAATGTAGCATTCCATCACTTGCTCACCAGTGGATCCTCTGCAGTGAATGGGTGCCGTCAGAATGAGAGTCCAAACAGCTGATAAAAACATCACAATAATCCACAAGTAATCCATACCACTCCAGTCCAGCAATTAACATCTTGTGAGAATGGAGAAATGGAGAAAGCAATATTATGAATAGAGAACTCTAGCTTGAAGCAACGGTTTGAAGTTTAAAATGTCTTAATGATGCATTAGTTTACTACAAACATGCAGCTTTTGGCTTCAAAGGATGTTAACTGATGGACTGGAGTGGTGTGGATTACTTGTGGATTATTGTGATGTTTTTATCAGCTGTTTGAACTCTCATTCTGACGGCACCCATTCACTGCAGAAGAACCATCGGTGAGCAAGTGATGGAATGCTGCATTTCTCAAAATAAACAAACATAAATGCTAACTATAAAGATTTAAAAACGTTCTCATTACTCTGGCATTTTTATAGAATGCTAAAACAGTGGAGAATTGGACTTAACCCCTAACACGAGTCACATGACAAGGCCTTCGATATTTCCCACGATTTGCGTAGCATATACAGTATCTTGCATCAGATCAGTCAGAACCCTGCACTGATAAGCATCAGTCTGTTTGCTTTCTGGAGTGTGGTGCACTTCATTAATAAAATCAATCTGAGCACGTCTGAGGCTCTGGGTTCAGATCTGGTGATGTACCAGAAGGCGAGATTTTATCGATGACTCTGTAATGTCTCGGCACGAGCTAATTTTCTCTTGCACGAAAGGCAGTAAGAATATAATGCAGATAAATAATAGAGTACACCTTTGGTTGAGTGAAGACCATCTGGGTCCATTTTACTTTGACAAAAGGTACACCTTATACAAAGAGGGATATACAAGTATATTATCTACTAAACTCTCAATGGGAATCTTCTAAAGAAATCTGTTCAACTCTGATAGACTTCTCTAGCAACACAGAATGAATCAGGTTAGCGATTCTTTTCTGTGAAAAACTTGTGCCATGATGCTATGCATTGTATTATTTTATGGTCCAATCAAACATCACGTAGAAAAGTAATGACATAGTGTCATCATTAAGCCACATAATTTGAAGAATTATTTATGTCTTTAGCACAAAAGCTGCAGAGTGAGATGAAATAAACTGTATTATTCAAGCAATTCAACATACTGTAAGCAAGAGCGCTTGTACTATACAGCAGATCAGTAAACAAAACGTTGAGTAACATCGCCAGTTAGTTTTTGTTTTTGCTCCAACAAGGAAAATAGTTCCCGAGTTTTGCATCTGCGAACAAGAGCACGATTCCTTCCTGAATGATTCAGCATTTTTTGATTCGACTGGATGAAGGATTCAATGACTCACTCGTAAAGAAAGCCATTTGTTTTGTCCCCGAGTGAATCCATGCTCATGAATGCTTCAGTTCATAGGTTAAGCAAATGCTTCAGTGACTCACCTGCTTAGTTCTTGAATGAATCAGTGTTTTGAATAAATCAGTTGAATTTACAATTCAGTGACTCACTCATAATGACACCCAGTTGTTTTATCCCTGTGAATCCGTGTTTATAAATGCTTCAGTTCATCAGTTAAGTGACTGCTTCAGTCAGACACTCACATGCTTTGTTCCTGAATGAATCAGTGCTTTGAATGAATCGATTGAATAAACAATTCAATGACTCACTCTTTACGACAGACAGTTGTTTTATTCCTGTGAATTCGTGTTTGTGAATGCTTCAGTTCATTGGTTAAATGAATGTTTCAGTCAGACACTCACATGCTTTGTTCCTGAATGAATCAGTGTTTTGAATGACTCAACTGAATGGACGATTCACTGAGTCACTTATAACAACACCCAGTTGTTTTATCCTTGTGAATCCGTGTTTGTGAATGCTGAATGAATCAATGAGTCACTTGTAAAGGCAGCCAGTTGTTTTGTTCCTGTACAAATCTGTTTTTAGAATGGATCAGTTTATTCTGTACTGAATCAATGTTTTAAATGAATTGGTTGAGTGAATGATTCAACCTTTTTCAATGGAGGACGCAATATTATGGATAGAGGACACATATTTTAGCCCGAAGCAAAAGTTTGACGTTAAATACGTCTTCATGGATTTGTTTCTTACAAACATGCAGCTTTTGACTTTACAAGATGTTATTTGACCTGCTTTGTTCCATAATGAATCAATGTTTTAAACAAACTGGTTGAGTGAATGATTCAATGACACACTAATAAAGACAGGCCACAGTTTTGTTTGTGTTTTTGAGCGAATCTGTTGAGTGAATGAATCACTGACTCACTCAAATACGGTCACTTGTCTCCACCTACTGGTGCACTGAAAAGACTCCAAAGTGATACAAAAGTTGCAACTAACTGTTATAGAATTATATTTTGTTGGTTGTTGTAATCGTCATCCCAATTTTAGGTAATAGATGCTTGCCTTAACAAGCACTGCTAGCCAGTAAATAGTAGAAATATTGTGCATGTCTAGAAAGTTGAAGAACAGCAACCATTTAATAAGGCATGTTATGAGTGAAACAGACAACCAGTGACACGTCTAACAATGGACTAGACATTTATAGGCAGTTTTTACAGATAAATCTTGGCATAATGTCTGCAAATAAGTCCAATTTATAAACCTCTCACTACGCCATGGTGGGTTGAGAAGAGATTCCAGCGATCCCGTTCAGTCAGTTTCAGAAAATCCATCCTTCTAGTTGGTACAAAAAAATACCAGAACAGCTTAGTGGAGGATTAGACTTGCACCTGGTCCCCAGTGAATTATCTAACAGTGTTAAAACTGAAAAAGTGAACTGTGCGGTGAGCCAGAATGAGATTTCCATGCAAATTGTTGGCCTCATCTTCCTCCTCCTTTATAATAATCCCGACTCAATCCATCCCTCAGTTCAAGATGTGCCTAAATCTTCATTCTCTCAGTGTGTTTTAGTTGTCTTGCATATGCTAAACTCATTCTCTGTGCTCGATTCCAGGTGATCGACATTAAGGAGAAGCTGAAGGAGTCGAAGAAATTCTGGTCATCGCTGCCAGACAGCATCTGTGCAGAGGACGAAGTGACTGACCCAGATGAGGAGCAGTGCTGGAACAGTCACACAAAGGGAAGGTACGACGGTCACCTTCAGACACAGATTCCCTTGAGTCGCATTGCAGATTGTTGTGTTTCAATGACACCTTCCATGGTAATTGTTTTAGTGATAATAGGTCATAGGAAAATACAAAACACGCTGTTGGCACAATACAAGGTTGCTGTCTGTCCCAAAAAAAAAAACATGTGTTACCCAACCAAAAAATAAAAAAATATATATAAATAATTTTAATTAATTAAATAAATAAAAAAAACTGTGCAAATTTTGTACTATCCACTGGTGGTATAAAATTAAAAATTAAATTAAATTTAATTTAATTTAATTTAATTTAATTTAATTTAATTTAATTAAACTAGTAATAATTCTAAACCATTTCTTAAAATTTTACTCCGGTTAAAAGTTCAAGTTTGGAGTCAGTACGAAGAAATTAATATTTTTATTCAGCAAGGAAGCATGAAATTGAACAAACATGAAAGTAAAGACATTTATTGTTTAATATAATGAAAATTCAGCTTTGCATCACAAGAATAAATTACATTTTAAAATATATTCAAATTGAAAATGGCTATTTTAAATTGTAATATTTCAAAATATTAGATTGTTTAATAAAATATATTTAAATAAATTAAGTGCATTTAAATGTATAATAATGTATCATTTTAAACCATCACAGTTACCTTTTTGATTTGATTTTAGGCAGAAACTAGTTGCATAGTGTTTGAATTTATAATTCAAATAAATATATTGAAATAAATTAATTTTGACTATAATTTCTGAAAATTCATCTTTGGATCACAGGAATAAATTACACTTTAAAATATATTCAAATAGAGAACAGCTATTTTAAATTGTAAAAATATTTCACTATATTGCTGTTTTTACTGTATTTTTGATTAAATAAATGCAGCCTTGGTGAATGGTTGTGAATATTAATATGTGAAGTTGCATCCATAAACAACTAAACACAAACCACTTTGTGTTTAACAACAGCCTTTTTAATAAGTTCATCTTTGTTTTGACTTGTTTAGAACAAGTACGTTGACACGCTATCAATGCAACACATTCATTTAGTGTGATTAATTCTTTTTAAAAAAATGTGCAAGACTATGAGAGACAATGAAATGCCCAAAGACAGCAGTTTGCATGTTACATTCGTTTCTTAAACAGCATTTAAGACAGATATATATGGAATAAAACGCAATAAAAAAGGCTTTGAATGGATTGACAGGCCTGTGGTTTTACAGTGGTTCATCTCTTCAGTTCATCTCAGTTCTCATGAACACACCATGATGTCTGTCACTCCGTCTGCCCGCCTTTGACATTAAGCCAGACGGCTTGGCAGAAAGCCCGTCCGCTTTTCAGTCCTCCACAAGTGATAATATCAGCAGATGGTGCAATATAAGATGTGTTTCATTTTCTTTCCAAGCAGCCTCATCATGTAAATGACCCGTACTGTGTGAAGAGGTTTTTTTTTTTTTTAGAGTACATAAAAGACAAATTAACACAAATACTAAGACTTGATGGAGCTGAAATAGATGTGATTTTTACATTTTTTTCAAAATATTTGTCAGATCTGGTCTCTACGGAGTACACCGGTCTCATTATTGGCTAATTACTGCTTAAAAACCACACGGATTGTATTTGAATAGGAGCACATTTGCGATGCTGCAACCTGGGAGCATTCAACAAGTTTCATTTATTTTTCCACAAAGCACCACCTGAAATATTAATTAGGCACAAACAATTACCTCTTGCTAAAGTGCTTATTAGGAGATTAGATCTCAATAGAGTTCGTGGCATGCATAATGCTGCAACATGTGTTGATACTGACTCACAAGGTTCAGATAAAGAGGCAGAAATTCAGCAAAGGCAAACATGGTATATGCAATTAATTCAGTGCGAATCACAGACTCTACAGACTTCATTGTGTAGATTCCATTCCACGACCCACCTAGACAAGTATAATCTATTTCGAGACCCACCAAAATATTTGAGATCAAAAAACAATTACTGTAAGCTTAATCGTAATTAACAATTTAATGTGGCAGAAATTAAGTATTTAAGAAAAATAACCATTTTATTTTATAGTACAACTGTAAAATTTCACTACTAATATTTACGTTTTAATTTCTTCATTTATAGACGTTAATGAGTCTAGAAATAGGTCCATAAAAACTCGAAACGCTCACTCCGGTGCGGCTATACTGTAATTCGCGCTGCGAGTGCTGTTAAACTCATCGCACAAAATGCATTCATGATCCTTCTGTGTGTGTGTAGAGGGCGGAGCACAACCCAACACTTTTTAAAAAAATTTTTTAGCAAAGCATAAGAAGCAAAGCAGACCTATCTAAAACAGATGTGTCTCATTTTAAATAAACACTAAAAACCGAGATGTCAAATTTACTTCAGCCAGAAATGCACATTTGCAATGGTTAAATAAATGTCAAGCGATATCTTCAAAAGATTTTGGAACTTTGGCACATTTTTTCTCTATATAGTGATGATATGGCAAGGAAATAATATGAAATTTTGTACAGTTTGTTATGATAGCATGTGGAAATCATGTAGTGTTACAATTAACGCCACGTTTGTGCCCCGCTCACCCTGTACATGTGAAATGGTTTTTACAGACCGTTTCCTTATTGGCAAGTAGTCAAATGCATACAGTATGAAGCAACGAAAACAACCAACTCTTTATATCTCTCGGAAAGATAGACAGTGCCGAGTTCAAACAGGCGATAGAAATGAATGAACATACCTCGTAACATTTGAATTTTCCGGTGTATGCAATCTCATGCAGAATAGTGAAGTGAGTGAGTTTGGTTTCTTCTCATTAATGATGCGGACTGAGCCTTTTAATATTGAACTGTTGCTCTGAGACTCTCACTGTTATTACAGCTTGTGCATGCCTTTGCCAATCGAAAATCACACTAAGTAATATCACATTTCGTAATTAATGTTGGTATATCGTGCAGCCCTAGAACTGTGCGTGAGTGCATGTGTCATTGAAACACAAATTGCGACCCACCTTATCCCACTCTGCGACCCACAGTTTGAAAACCCCTGGTGTAAATCATTCAAAAAGATGATTGTGACTATAATTTCTGGTTTTAAAATTCATCACAGTTACCTTTTTTTTCACTTTAAACAGAAACTGGTTACATAGTGTTTGGATTTATAATATTCAATAAATTACAAAATATATAAATATTTCAATAAATTAATGTTGACTATATTTCTCATTTTAAACTTTGTGACGGTTACTTTTGCATTTTTTTTTTTCTAGACAGAAACTAGTTGCATAGTGTTTGAATTTCTAATGTTCAACACATTCATATACATGTATTAAAATAAATGAATTTTCACTACAGTTTCTCATTTTAAACCACTACAGCTACCTTTTTCAATTTTATTTTAGGCAGAAACTGGTTGCATAGTGTTTGGATTTATAATATTTAATAAATTTGAATAAATTATTTAAATAAATGAATTTTCACTATCATTTCATTTTCTAAACTTCATCACAGTTACATTGTTTATTTTATTTTACACATAAACTGGTTGAATAGTGTTTGGAATTATAATGTTAAATAAATACATTCAAATAAATGTATTTAAATAAATTAAGTTTGACTATACTTTTTCTTGTTAAACTTCATCACAGTTACCATTTTATTTATTTATTTATAGAAAGTGGTTGCTTGGATTTATAATATTCAATTAATTTAATTAAATGTATTTAAATTTACAGTTAATTAAATGTAAATAAATTTAAAGATTCAGAATCTCCCATTGACGTTGTTAGAATCCATTAATAATCTAATTTGCAAAAATTATGTATTTACAAAATTTGCATATTTATTCCATTTATTTTCATGTTGTACTGTGCCTTTTTTGCAACTGCTTAAAAGAATATAATTTGCTAAAGTGTTGTTGTTGTTGTTGTTGTTTTTTTTACCTTTTATTTAACCAGGAAAATGTTTGAGATTTTTTAAATGTCTTGTCTTTTCCTGAACAAGCAGCGCAAGTAATTACACAAAATTTAAAATAAGTAAATAAATAATCTTTTTTGAGATAATTTGCATGTACCAGAATTACTCTATTTTATAATACGTTAACTCATTAAAAGTGTTTCTGATTTCCTTAACTGAAACTTTAACACTTTTATTAGCTGCCTTGCAAGCACAACATTTTCTTCAAGAAATGCAGATCTAGTAATGTTTGCACTTTTTCAACCAAGGTGATTTTCACGCTATAGGTGAAAGTGCAGCTTGCAGCCTGGCATTATTCTTGTGTTCTACAGTGCGGGGCAACGCAAAAACGCTGACTTCTGATGCACGCAGTGCAAGTGAATATTGCAAATGAAGTCATTCTGGACACAATGTAGAGCTGCAGGGCATGTTAATGTGAATGTGAGAGGTGCTGATCCTGCTGAAGTCGCTCTTGATGGGGTCATGCTTGAGTCAACAACAACACTTCATCATGTGACCATAACAAATACACCAAAAAATTAAGCTTTTATTATAATCGGCTGGAGAAGATGCATTTTGAGGCACATAAATTGGGCATGTGTTTGCATAAATTATGGTTTTTGTTTAATTTATGATGTTTTTGTACATAAATGCATTTGCACTTGCGTGTCCCTCGACTTCGCTTTTTAAGATTTGTAATCAAATATAGATTATATCAAATCACAGATTCAAAAAAGTGAATCATTTATGTGTTTGTTGAACCCCCGACTGTGAAAGCCTGCGAATAAAATATTCCCACCAAATGTTTGCTTGTTGATTTCCAGATATTTCCCTGAAGTTGTAAAAGATGGCCTTACGAACCAGCTCAATAACCCAGAGGTGGAAGTGGACATAACGAGACCGGACACCTTCATCAGACAGCAGATCATGACCCTGAGAGTGATGACCAACAAGCTGAGAAATGCCTACAACGGCAAAGACGTCTACTTCCAAGACTCCAGTGAGTCCCTTCACATCAAAATCTGTTTGCATCAGTAGAGATAATGCATCTAGATGTACAAAAAAGGCCTTAAATTTTCAAAAATATTAATGAAAACCTTAACAATAAAAACATTACAAAAATCTTGTTCAAATACTAATATAATAATAGGATTTAATTTTAACTGGAGTAACCCTAAACCTATATGGGAAGCAACTAATAATCACTCAAGAAATTAATTTAACAAACATTAAATAAATACAAATAAATATTTAATCATCAAAAAATAGTCTTTGTATTTATTTCATGAATGTTGTTCATTTCTTGAAATACATATATATATATAATATGCATACAAATACAAAGACATAAATATGTTCATGTGTTCAATATATTATAATCAAAAAAGTAAAAATAACATTTAATGAAAACAAATGACAAATACAAAAACACATTTTAGAATCCAAAAAGTACAAAATAAAAAATAACATTTAATAAAAACAAATTGAAAATATACAGTTTAGAAACTTAGAAATTTTTAGAAATCATGAAATAAATACAAATAAATATTTTATTATTAAAAACACATTAAATATAAACTGAAAATATTTATAAAATTTAGCAATTGATAATATATGAATAATTAAAAATCTAAATGTATTAAAATTGCGATCATTAATCTGTTTGTAATCAAACAAGTAAAAACTCAGACTTGAGATGCCATCATAAACACAAATGTTTACATATAGGCACTTGGCTGTTATCCAAAGCAACTTAACATTGCATTCTGAGGCAGGAATTCAACAAAATAAATTATATATGCAGTCAATTCAGCATGTGAATCAAACCCATGACTTTGACAAGCATTATCACTTACAAAATGTAAAAAATAAGAAGTTATAAAATATAAAACTTCGCAGTTATGTTCAATTTTGTAAGTTTGAAAATTCACAGCATGTATTGGAGTTTGTTTACTTTTCAGTGCAATATTGAGGTACACAAACAATGCAAAGGTGAAAAAGTCAGCAAGTTCATCTCTCTGAATGCACCACTCTGTTCTCAAGGAGACACATTAGTATTTAAGTCATGCACCATACGCTGTTATTGACACTTATTTTGGTTTCGACCTACTTTAGATCTGACTTTCTTAAAGGTATAATGCATAGATGAAAATAGATTGAATTGCACAGATAAAAATAAGACCAAACTGGCATGCACATTTACACTCTTTTCTGATGCAAAAGCTCTCCAGCATGTGTTATTCCCCGTAAAGAGGCCGGCCCATCCCTCAAACGGCCGCCCGCCGGCTCCATTAATCATTCGACGGCGTCAGAAAGCGTCACACGCCGTCTAGACCCTCTGCCAGAGTCGGTGAAATGAGATCCCGCATCTGTCACAAACGGAGAGCTGCAACAGGAAGCTGAATTATGATAATGGAGGATCGGGTCACATTTGACGCGAGATGGTCAGGGAATGGGCTCGGTGCACAAGATGGCGCCGGTGAGCTTCGGCGACTGGAGTGTGTGCATACTTACTTCCGGTCTTGCGACGTTCGCATTTACTGTAAGGGGAAACTTCATACGAAACTTGGCTAGATAGAAATAATTAATGTTTTTCAGATTAAAAAGCGGATAGTGGTACATCAAAGACAAGAGAAAACATCCTCGCTACATTATTGCGTACCTCTGTGTGGAAATGTATCGAGATAAAACGCGGAGATTTCTTATTTCTGCTGTTGATGTGTTCAGCGTCTACAGGATCTCTTCATTCAGATCATTCAAATGTGCATTACTCTACATTTTCGGAGAGTTGATTTTGTTCTGACTGTGATAAGGTTTGCGACTGTCAAACGAGATGCTCAGATTTCTGCATGTATTTTTTATTAACTTTTTATAACTGTAACTGTACAATTTAACAATGTAATTATGGTAGGTTGGCATTAATTAAAAGATCGGTGTTTGCATTACCTGTGTGTTTTATTAATATTTATCTGTTTTGTGAAAGTTGCATAAATGATGATCTGTCTATAAGCAGCACATGTATTTTTACGATTTCATTTGCATTAATTATCAGATAAAACAAATCTTTAAATTAGTCATTGCATCCTTTTACAGCCCGTTTTTTCAATTTAAAAATATGTTTGATGCAAAGTTAACTTTGTAAAATGTTAAAATATGTTGTGATGGAACAAACTGATGTATGTGCACAATTGAGAAATGGATATTTATGAAGACCAATCGCAGCCTATGTTTTAAGGTAAATATTGATTTATTTATTTATTTTTAAAAATTAAATGCAATACATTTTCGAGAAATAAGTAATTTGTACATTTACATAATACATATATATATATATATATACAGTATAGTGACAGGAGTGGGAGATGGGAGTGTTGACAGTAAAGTAGAAATTAAAACAAGTCGACATGCAGTAAAGTTGGCAGTAAAGGGCTCAGAGCAGATGAGCCACACGAGAGAGAGAGAGATGTGGAAGCTTTTGGAAGGGCAGATATTGTGGAGAGGTGATGGAGAGTCCAAATAGTCTGTAGTCCAAGTCCAAGTAGTCTGTGAGAAATCCTGCAAGACAAGAAGAAAAATAATATATCACATGATGAACAATAAAAACATTGACAACAACAAATAGCAGACAACATCATACTGTAACCAGCATGTATAACAGTAAACAGACCATTATCATCTGTTGGTGTGGATGCTAAAATATTTACCATTATATTTCTTGTTCTTGCTGTGAACAGCTTTAACTGATCTGATTTGGCCAAATTAACTGAAGATCTGATTTGTCACATGAGAAGTTAAACTAGCATTTCCAGACTCTTGCTTCTTAGACAGATGTGTTCAATAAAAATAAAAAGTAAAAGTCGTAGAATTTTGTACGAGTACGCTTGTACAATATCATATGAATTTGCTGATTTGGTCAATTGTATGAATTATTACTACTTCAACATGACACTTTGTTGAGGGTTCTTCCTGACGGGGCCGTGGGGTATGTAAACCAAAGTTAAAGAAACATCAAATGCTGTGCAAATAGTCAAGGTGCTCAGACCAACACAGACGTACCATTGGAAGTGTTTCAGTTTGGAAAAATAGGAAAGGAAAAGCTGAGAGAGAGAGAGAGAGAGAGAGAGAGAGAGAGAGAGAGTGAGAGAGAGAGAGAGAGAGAGAGAGAGAGAGAGACAACCTTTACAAGAGATGGCTTCTTAAAAGAGCTGCTGGAGTATGTGATCTGACGTAACTGCAAGACAGAAAAAAAAATACTGAATTACAATTACTTCACAAAAACATATTAAAGGTGTGGAAAGCGTTGTGGTTACTGTGCTTTAAAAATAGTATACAGTAAAAACAGTTACTGTGGTAAAAACATGGTAAGTATTGTTGTTACTGTGCTTTAACTACAAATACCACAGTAAAACTACGGTTACTGAGGTAAACTCATAGTAAATATTGAGGTTATTGTGCTTTAACAACAAATATCACATTAAAACTACAATTACTGAGGTAAACTCATAGTAAATATTGAGGTTATTGTGTTTTAACTTCAAATACCACAGTAAAACTATGGTTACTGAGGTAAACTCATAGTAAATATTGAGGTTATTGTGTTTTAACTACAAATACCACAGTAAAATACGGTTACTGAGGTAAACTCATAGTAAATATCGAGGTTATTGTGCTTTAACTACAAATACCACAGTAAAACTACGGTTACTGAGGTAAACTCATAGTAAATATTGAGGTTATTCTGCTTTAACTACAAATACCACAGTAAAACTATGGTTACTGAGGTAAACTCATAGTAAATATCGAGGTTATTGTGCTTTAACTACAAATACCACAGTAAAACTATGGTTACTGAGGTAAACACAAATACCACAGTAAAACTACGGTTACTGAGGTAAACTCATAGTAAATATTGAAGTTATTGTGCTTTAACTACAAATACCACAGTAAAACTATGGTTACTGAGGTAAACTCATAGTAAATATTGAAGTTATTACTTTTACTAGAAATACCACAGTAAAACTACGGTTACGGTGGGAGAAGCATGGTATAATTTGTGTTTACTGTGCATTGACTACACATGACATGGTCGAGCGACAGTTACTATGGTAAAAATATGGTAAATGTGTGGACTTTTTACACGATCCCTTTCCCACCATAGGCAAATTTAAATTATTAACTTCATTCATAAACACGGAACAATGGAGTATTTTATGAGACTGTACCTGCATATGTGTCCTGAAGTCATCTAAATCCATCTTTTAATGCGCTATTTCGCTGGTCTTTGGTCCGTGTGCAGTTGTTGGCGTTGCTGGTACTCCAGTGGTAACTTCTCCTTCATACATGCGTGCGGGGATTAACCTTGTGGATCGATGATACCAGCCTTCTCAGTCTACCAGTAGGCACAGCAGGACTCTTCTGGCCCATATCTGTGACCTGATAACCACTGATAACGGCCATTCAATCGAGTGATATCATTCGAAGCGGGTGGGTCACATTTATTTTGTTTATAATTATTACTTTATTTTAGTTAGGCTTTCAATAACTGTTTCATTTTAGTTTTTCATTTATTTTGACATTTCTTTCTTTCTTTATTTGCCTGCATGCCTTTATTTTCGTTAAATACAGTTCTTAATACAACATATTTTACTGTTTAAACATGAATACAATATTTATTACATTTAAACTCGTTTAACAAGCATTTTAGAAGTATTGCCTATTGTCCCACATAAAACTTTAAAAGCCAGTTAAATATGTATATAATCGAAAGCGATTATTTATTTTTGATAATTATCACTTTACTTCAATTAAGTTTTCAATAACTGCTGTTAGTTTCGTTTCATTTTCGTTTTTCATTTCTTATATATATATATTTATAAAGTGCACTCAGTGATTAAAAAAATAGCTAATTAATCGCACGGTTTTTTTCCCTGAAATCCGCATCGGTCTTTTCGCGACGATTAAATGTTTAATTTTACTTCTAAAATGCTTGTTAAACCAGTTTAAATGAAATATTGTACACGTTTAAACAGTCAAATATGTTGTACCGGTATTAGGAACTGTATTTAACGAAAACAAAAGGCATTTAGGCAAAGATAGAAAGAAAGAAAAATGTCAAAGAAATAAAAAACGAAAATGAAACGAAACTAACAGCAGTTATTGAAACCTAACTGAAGTAAAGTAAACCTAACTGAAGTAATAATTATCAAAAATAAAAAATCTCTTTCGATTATATACATATTTAACTTGCTTTTAACGTTTTATGTGGGACAACAGGCTATTGCCATATCGAAATCTAAAATTTGAGCTTTTATACTGTAGCTACCAATCGCTTCTAGACCTCAAAATGCGTTTTAAATGTCAGAATCAGAAAGAGCTTTATTGTCAAGTGTGTTTACACACACAAAAACACAAGAAATTCGTCTTGGTGACAGGAGCATCCAGTGGAGAAAGTACAAAGTGTGCAGACATGCATGTAATTTAAGGTAATAGAATGAAATACAAGGCTAATAATAAACAGAATAGACAATGCATTAAAAAAATAAAAATATAGATAAAATAGAATTATGAATGTGCAAATGTTTTAGGAGGTTATGTACAAAATATAGAGAAAATAGAAAGATTTATGAATGTGCTATTTTACAGATGAAAAGTTTTGAGAAATTATGTACAGATGGACAGTCCTGAGATGTTAGGCTGATATGTTTAGGTGGAATATAGCCTGAGGGAAAAAGCTGTTCTTATAGCGTTCAGTGATGATTTATCTGTGTAACGCAAGATCAGAAACAATGTTTTAGTATTGAAGGCCAAAATAGTTCTCAATTAGGCTAATTCATGCACATGCATGCTCTTGTTTTCTTCTTTGTAAGATGGCAGAAGTGACGCAACCGTAAACTGTAAAGCTTGAGCTCAAAAAAGTTTCTCATGCACACGCGAAAGTCTTCATTTTTTATTTTTTGCCAATGTCCCTTTAGGGGCTCCATAGAAATGTAAAATTCTTTTAAAAGAAAAATAACAACAGAAAAACA
Source organism: Tor tambroides (assembly GCA_021397915.2). NCBI lineage: Eukaryota > Metazoa > Chordata > Actinopteri > Cypriniformes > Cyprinidae > Tor > Tor tambroides. The sequence continues at coordinate 911 of JAFVLL020030118.1, read as the reverse complement.
GCAAATCAGCATATTAAAATGATTTCTGAAGGATCATTTGACACTGAAGACTGGAGTAATGATGCTGAAAATTCAGCTTTTTATCACAGGAATAAATTACAATTTACAGTAGCCTATATTAAAATAGACAACAATTCTTTTAATTTGTAATGATATTTTACAATATTTCTATTTTCTCTGTATTCTTAAATGCAGACTTAGTGAGCAGAAGAGATTTTTTTTTTTTTTTTCAAAAACATTGTAATGTTTCCAAAATTTTGACAGGTACTGTATAACATTGTTCCTAATGCTTATATTGCTTAAACACCGGTAATTGGATGCATTTGTGGCCAAAGATGCTATATAGGCTTCAGCCCCCACGACCCAGAGAGGATAAAGCCGAATTTATACTTCTGCGACGGACCTAAGCTGTGCGTCGGTTTTCATTTATACCTCTGCGTCGTCGTTCACGTCGATGTGCAGTACACATGCGGACCGCTAGTCTGCAGTGTCCACGGGCACGTTGCTTCTGTAACCCGCAGTACCACGGCAAAAGCCGAAGAAGAAGCGGCTCGTCGGAGAAGCATAACCGTGACGGCGGCAAATAAATATCAAATCATTAAATCATTATTTAAAACTACAAAAAGGAGACAACAACGGAACAGGAGATAATGGCATTCTTTCAATCTCAACAAGGACGTGTACCACGGCAGATCAACATTGTTTGTCGCGGACAACTACTGATGTATAATACTATGTAGTATAGGCCTTTATCACAGTCCACGTATCGTCACATCCGGCTCCGATTAGTAGCGTAAAGGAATTTCCGCCTGCTTCAATAGGGTCTGGCTGCAGCCATACTGGGCGAGTGGAGCTCCACTCAAGAGCGGAAATACGTCACCTCCACTCGCGACGCGTCCGCCATGTTGGTC